>WYDI02003081.1:0-95684 GCA_009867235.2 Psittacus erithacus | reverse complement strand
GTCCCTGCCCATGGCAGGGGGGTTGGAACTAGATGATCTTAAGGTCCTTTCCAACTCTAACTATTCTATGATTCTATAATTTAATGCAAATAATATAGCTATTTAATGTCTGGACAACTGCTTCCTGAAAGTGCAGGTGCAGGACATACTTTCAAGCTCTTCTTCATGACAATAAGACTTACAGAACGTACTAAAGGTTACAGCTACACAGAAGAAACACGACTCCAGACAATGAGAACTCAGAGCTATTGCCAGGGGAGTTGTTAACAACACTGACAGTAAAGCTTAGTTCTGGTATATTTTAACTTCGATCATTCCAATTTTTTCCATACCCATTAATAAAAAGTCAAGTGTACTGCAGAGAGCTGAATGAGTATCAGGATGGTAGACATGGTACAGTCACAATCAGAAAAGGGCCTTTTCCCAGCATAATGAACTATGGTTTCCACTCTGCACTCCCTAAATATCCCACGCTCATTTCAGGTCCTCCACTGAAAGCACATGGAAGTTAAAAATATTATTGCTGAGCTAGGACAAGCAGCCTTACCAGCAGGACAGTGTGTTTCGAGGATCTACACCATAATGCTTTGAAAGTCCTCTTGAAGACTTCAAGAATAGAATCCGTGCAGAAAGACTTGAGCAGCAGCCCCCATTTCCACCATGTAAAACATTTCACAGCTTGTCTCATTATAACATTTGTAAAAACACTGTCTGAGAGCAGTGGTGCATAAATGAATTATTTAAGTTTTGCAGCAAATCACCCTGATCTTGTGTGCAGCTTCTTAATGCACTCTAAGTGAGCCCTGGGAGGCAAATCATAGCAGACAAGGGGTGTAATGTAAACCAAGTTTTATTAGCCACGAAAAGCCACACTACAACATTTATTAAGTCTCAAAGACAGTGCATTTAAGTAAGTTTGATTTGGTAAATAATAGCCAACATGGTGCCTATCTCCCCTAGTTCCAAAGGCTTTTTTAATTTATCTTTTAAACCCAAACAAAAACATCAAACCCAAAAATAGCTGTTTATTTTCTTGTCTGCTCTGCTACCATAACAGGTCCTCTCTATTTTGCAAATAGTGATTTTCAACAAATTACCATGTGTCACAAACAGTCTGCAGCTCTCCAGCCTTAATACTTAGCAGAAAAGTAAAAGTGCATTAGTATGTTATCATCCACTCTTTATCAGTGCAAGCTCTGTGGTCCCTGCTGCCCTTAGCAGCCTGGGGAACAAACATGGTCCAGCGATCCCTGTCTTGCCCTCAGTAAACAGGCCCGAAACACCCTTCTAATGTTTTCCTTTTTTAGGCAGCTGCGTCTTGTACTGCTAACATGGAGCAGACCTTCAAAACCAAAACTATTTCTGCCAGAGCTCCATATTCAATATGGTATGAAATCTAAAAGGCAGTGTAGCAAACTCTTCTTCCATACCCTGCCCTCTTCTTACCTCATTAATTGAATCTCAAGAAAAACCTAAGTACTGCCTCACATGCCGTACGTTTAAAACACAAATCATGTTTTATCTTTGGCCAAGGAGATAAGTCCAAGTCCAGACAGAAAATAACAATAAAAATAAATTAAATATACCAAAGTATTCAACGGGCAGACACTCATTGATAAATGTTTAATGCTCCAATTGCACAATTTGGGTATTTGTAAAATGCAGCTGGTTTTCCTTTGCGTGAGCATCTCCCATGTTCTCTTCAGCTTCTGACTGCTATAAGAAAAACCAAACTGGGAACTTCTCCATGCGCCCTGAATGCTGAACTAAGAGGTAGTGCTTAAAACTACCCAAAGCCACAGAGCCTTGTAGAAATGTAGTTCAAGTCCCCCATCTGTCCCATCACAGCAGAGAGCATAATTAGTGCATCAGGACTCCTCCATTGTGTGGGATATGATGCTGGTCCAAAAACTACCACAAGCCACCCAAACAAGCAAAGATTGGTCTTTGCTGCTCTGAAGATTTATAGAAACATCCTACTACTACTCACACTCCAGACCACTGAATCCTGGTTCCCTTTCCCAGAAATCACTTGCTTTATTTTCTTCTATGATGCTGAGAAAGCAGACAGCTGAAAAATCTGGTGCTTGAGCCATGAAGGAAAACCTAGCAGTTTTAGACACAGAGCCCCAGTGAGCCCAGAACCAATGTGGAGACTGTCTGAATCTTCTAGATGGTGACATACAGAGCCTCCTCTGGGTGTGCAGAAATCTGCTGGTGCAAATAAAAAGGCTTTTCTCATGTTGGTTTAGCTAAGCATCTCTCACTGAGCAATCTCTGAGCTCCAGAGATGACTATCATTTGCCATCCCAGCTCATTCTGCCCTCGCTAGGGTTTAGCAGCAAAAACAACCATATTGGTTCTTTGACCAGAAGTGGTAGAATTTAGCCTGAAATTCTGTCACAATTCTTTCGCTATAATAGTGTTTTTCTTTTTCCTTCCTCCTTCTTTGGCATGCTAGAAGAATCCACTACATGACTCTCCTTTTGTGAAGGCCTTCCTATGAGCAGCTGCATAAACAGGACAACCAGATTTTAAACTGAAGAAAGCAATAAACTTTTTTCTAACTGGAAACCTCCTACCACTTTTTGACTTAGGTATTTATGTTTTCCAAAGCAAATTTCTTTACACTTTTTCACTGACTTGCCTTTTTTCTTGTCACCTTGTGAAACAAGGTAATGCTTTTTTGCAGAGAATATTAACTATTTCCGTGTTATTTTTGAACTGAAATGGAATGGGGGCTTCTAGACAAAGATTTAATAAAATCATGCAGTACAGAGTAAAAGTAGCAGATAAGTAGGCCTTTGCTGCAGCAGCATGCAACAGATGTTTCAGAGGAATGAGTAAGTTTCACTTACAGTCCAGATGTGAAATATATACAGAGTGAGCAATGGGAACCCAAAGGAAAAATGATGCCACTTATAGCCGTCCATGAAGAGATTATTTTCCTATAGAAAGGAGCAATCAAACAGTTGTCCAACTACTTAAAACAAGAGATGTTCATCTTTCAGCCATCCACATTGGAAGAGGTGCTGCTGAAACTGGCCTGGGAATTCAACAGCTTTACAGGGCATATTGGCCAGAGCAGAATTTGCTTTCCACTATAAAACAAGCTGTTGCTTTCCATACCTCATCACCACCAGAAAAATGAAACCGAAGCAATCACACCACTGCTGATGCACGGACACAATATACAATCACAGAAAATGCCATTTTCCCCATCTGAGTTTTCTGTTCCTCTGAAGTTGTGTTCTTACTCCCTATATTCAGAACTATTCCTATCAAATACATGGGTTACATTATTTAATACTCAAATTATAAATATTTCGAAGTTCAGAAGAAAAGTTCATTACCAAAGGAAAGTATAAACAAGGAGATGATAAAAAGGTCATCATAAAATATGCTAATAATCCCTTCAATGGCTTATCTTGCTGTTGTAATTAACTAGTAATGCATTCCTCCCACGTTTCATAGAGTTTTACTGCTTTAATACATAACTGGAGCTCTTTAGCAGAATCAGCGTAACTCAATCACCATTTTCCTTTCCATCCAGTATGACCATGTTCAAGACTCAATTGCTGTGTCATTTACTGTGCATGTTTCCCAACAGACAGTCTTGGTAGAGTTCAACAGAGTCAAGTTTGATAGTTAAGTCTGTGTTACGTCTTCCATGCAACTGTGAGACTGCACCAAAGCTATGTTTTATACACGGTTTTACAAGCCTCTCCCTTTCTCCACTGTTGTTTGTGGAAAATCTGATAACTGGTATTGATTGACAGCTTTTTTAAGTGAGCATGAGTAATCATGTCAGATTGAGTTACACTTTCTAAATGTTCCTAAAAATATTCTATTATCCTGGTTATTGATCAAGGGAACGTGTTTGGTTTATAAATGTAAGTTCCCACAACAAAGCCTGTTTCAGGAAGGCCCACCATCAGCAACTTCACAGCCCCTAGTCAAAGACATCTTGAATATACACATTTTGTTTTTTCCCTTGAAAGAAAAAAAACCCAAACTCATTGGCCAATTTCATTTCTTTAAGTGCAAATCAGTTCCCAGTGAAATTCTGCTCGGGGAGAAAGGAAAGTTAGGTCTGGAAAGCAAAACTGCTCCAAGTCATGTTCCCAGTGATTTCAGTAGCCGTGATTTTCCAGTGCACAGCTGGAAGACATCTCAATAGGCCAGTAAGCAGTCACTCCAGTAAGCTTTTAACAGCTCCTTTAGGATACTTTCATCTAAACTCTTAGAACTCAGAGCAGCAAAATTAACTGGTCACAAGTCAAAAATCATGGGGGGACAACCTGCAAACCTGCTTCACTTTACTACAAATTGTGCTGGGTAGAGTGTTGGTAAGATCTGGACTTGGCCTCAAAACTGGCTTCATTTCATAAGTACCAAAGCCTCAAAATAGGTAACTATTGGAAACTGGCCCTGAATTGGACTTGCTTGGAACATTGTTGGCTTTGAAGAGGACTTGCTAATGAGAAACTTCATCTCTTCGAGTTCTCCCAAATTAAGTCGGTTTGATGCCATACATCTGCAGGGATGCTTTTTGGTGCATTCTTACATGCATGTCCAAGTCAGAATTTTAGCTGTCTACTGTTTCTGCAAGCACAGGAAATACACACAGTACCTATAAAGCAGATCAATTGACTTTTTCCATTTTAAAACACTGCTTTCAGACAATTATAGTCACTTGGAAAGAAACTGTTCAAACTGGGGGCTTTGTTTTCAATTCAGATTTGGGGGAGCTGCTGTTTTGATTTTGAGGTTTGTTGGGTTTATTTGTATTCAGAAAAATATTGAGGTGGAAGCTGGGAAGTATCATGGGAACTGGCTGGATCATCACACCAAGCAAAATGAGAACTGAGGCTACAAATGTGTCAAAATAAATGCACAGCTCTCCACATTACTTTGCTTTTCTCATACTTTAAAATATTCTTCCAACCACTTAACTGTTTCATGCTTTGAAATAAAAGCTTGAAATTTGTCAGCAGCTGCTCTGGCATTAGATAAATGCCTTTTGGTACTTCATAAAAAGTTACCTAAAGTTGGTCAACTTATAAGCCTTTAGGGAAATATAATAAAATCAGTTCACACCTAATCAGAAAATATTTCTTTGACTTCAGCAGCTCAGCTCTCTCCTGGCAGTATCTCCAGTGGGGCAGCTTCTGTCTGAAGCTGTAGAGACAAAGCAAGGCTTTCCTTAAAATTTCTTCTTCAGGTGCCAGGCGGGGAAGTGAAAAAAGCAAAATGACTCCTGGAATCTCAAGGGTCTCCTCCTCATTGTTCCTGTCGTATGAGATACATACACTGCGACTTCTTCACAAGTGAATGAGAGTCCCATAAATAACACTCACTCTCGCTACATAATCCTGATTTATTCCCAGAGAGTCTATGTTGTACCCTGAATCCAGCCAGTATGGAAGAAATATTATGGCTCTAAGAGAGGATCACAGAGCAGACATGCTAGAAAGGCTAAATTAACTTCGCCATATTGGCAAAGGTACCACATTTGATATAATTTTTGGCATCTAGCTTCAGAAATACTTTTAAGACAGTGTAGAACAGCTATGGACCTGTATGGCTGCAAATCTTGAAGAATATTCAATAAACTTCATTAGACAGCATAACCTGGTTTTTTACTTTTCTTATTTTTTATCTCCCCCCCAAAAAAACAGATCACTGCCCTATATTCAACTTTCCATTTCAATTTTTTTCACTAGCTAAACTCTGCTCTTCTTTCAGCATTTAAAATTTCCACTGATTCTGGGGAGAGAGGACTTCTGTCGATGCATATTCTGAAAATCCCACTGGCAGTACAACGAAGGACTGCAGTGCTAGAAATACAACAAATGGAATATCTGACTCATGGTGGTCGTGCCAATGCAATCTCCTTCAGCTTATGCTGCCATGCCATAAATACATTGTGGGATAACCAAAAGTGCCCTGTATAGGAAAATACTATTAGTCTATTTTTGTCACTCAATTTGCCCAAAATAAACAACGGGATGCTCAGCACAGCTTAGTGCTTCATGCATCACTGTGCTCATAGAAAAAAATAACAATGAAAATCTGATACCACAGATATTTCTGAATGGACAAGTCCTCAAAATTCTGAAATATTTTAACCTTAATTAAAATACATAAAATATTTTAAAGTATATAAAATAAATTTAATGTCAAATACTAAAAAGCTAATATTTTATTATATTTAATTTAGAAAAAGCTATTGTTAACATAGGAATACACTCTGAAAAGCTCAAAGACAGACTAATAAGGCCATACATCTCCAGTTTATATCTATCAATGTCTGAGGAACTGTATAGACAAAACCTTTTCATAATAGATGCAACACAATTTATATATTAATAGCTGTGGGGATTAACACAGCTAAGAAAGCTTTAAGGTAGAAATGCTTTCAGGCTTATTCACATACCTAAAACTGAAGAGGCAAGGCTCAAATTCTTTTGCACAGCAAAAAAAGAAATCTATTAAAAAGAACAAATTGTGTCGATGAATTCACCACATTTCCGAAAAATCTAATAATTCCAAGTCCTTTTACAGAAACAGCATTTGGAGGTATTAGTAAGTATTTCAGGAAAGAATTTCATGAATGGCCTTCATAAAAATGAAAGAGAACAACACACTTCCCCAATTACACAATTCTTACTGTTCTCATTCACTGTCCTTTCTTTAAGGGGTGAAGGTTTTTTTTTTCCCCTCTCTTTTTAATAAAGGTAATATTTCTAAGAATAATTGGGATAAGTATTGGGCTGTTTTACTGCCTACTTTCAGAATATTGCACAATGACTTGTCTATGTGTGCAGTCATTCACAGGTTAGTCTTACTGGAAAGTCAGCCCAATGTGTAAAACCTGCTGTCCCACCCCCTGTGTGTTCCCTGACCTTTTTGAGAGATGCTGAAAATAGAAGGAGTGACTATTGCTGATGATTAGGGACTTTTCAAGCCTAAAAGGAGAGGATGTACGGGAAGGCTGGCATTTGTTTTTAGAGTCTGTGGTTTGTGTTACTACATTTCTGTGAAGCTTAGTTCATTAACAGGATTCTTCTATAAGAAGTTCCTCAAGTTACTTGTTCACAGTGCTGCCTGCAGGAATGGACAGAGGAAGAGAATACCTGAAATGAAAATGCTTAAGAACTAATACAGAAAATTATTGTCAAATAGACTCAAAAAAATACTCTCAGCAATTTCTTAAGGGTTTCGGGGTAACTTTTAATACATCTAACAATATTATTCTTACTCAAAAAAAGTGAAAGGTGATTTTCTTTTACATGTATTTTTCCTAGGAATACACTATTAAGAAATAATGATTAAAGCTGCTGTTGTTGCCCCAAGTATTTTCTAATCTAAGATGCCTCCATACCCCACATGCAAATTGTGACTAAGTTACAAGTGGAAAAATAAAAGAAAGAAAATAGTCACTTTTTGGTGTAGCTTCACCTGGAATGAAGACAAAGCCGTCTTTGGACCAAGCAGCAAGTGTGACCTCATGATTTCCTGGTGTTGGGAAGTGCAAGCCAGCCTCCACTGTCAGCCACACCTATGTCAACTTATGCAATTCAAATTAAGCAACTTGAGTTATTCCAGATTTGCATTACTATAACTGAAAGGGGAAGATGGGCTTTCAACGACTTTAGCAGGCTTCATTGGAACGTGGATTTGTCATGTTTACAGGAATCTGATGTTTTCATGGCTGAAGAATAGGAATAATGAGGAACAAGAGGCATATAATAGTAGTCAAGAGTCATATTTATGCTTCAAATATGGGGGGGATGTCTTTTGGGGTTTTCTTTTAATCCTTAACATCATACAAATATAGAAATAAAACAACACAAGATCCATTATACTCATGGTATTCAAGTTCTGAGACAGCCAGAAAATGGTGAAAAGTCTAAATATGCCTTGAAAAATCCCCTAAAATTCTCCAAAATGTGAAATCCACAAGACATAGGACACAGATGCATGTAGTCAATTTAAACGACTCTCAGGAAGACAATGCTAATAGTTCCCAGGCATATAAATACACTTTCATTAGTTAGATTTCATGAGGGTTGATAAAAGTGACCTAATTTTCTCCTTAAAGAAACTTCAAGTTTCTTCAAGAAACATGAACTTCTGATTTTAACACCCACTGGAAAGCAGACTTCTAAAGGTCTGAGGGACAGATGAGTATGAGTGATTTAGTGTCACACACGATGAGTCTGTAACCTCTGTGACTCTTTAAAAGAAAAGGAAGAAAAACAATTTTCCCTCGAGTGACATCTTCCAAAATTATGTGTCTGGTAGCCCCTGCTTGTAATTAGACTGGAACCCGGGCAAGAAGTGACATGCAAAAGTGACAAAGCAAAAATGAAGACACTATCACGCACAACCTTTTAGAAGAAAAGTTTCTCAAGGGAAGTTTTCCCCATAGATTAAATTAAACACTTGGAAAAGTTTCAGCCTGTATCTTAACCACGAGTATTTTCAACCTTCATTTTCCCTGCCTGCCACTTGGGAGAGCAGGATCTATCCTTACATGAAGGAACAGATTATGAGATAGGTCACGTTTACAATTAGGTCGCTAAGAATAAATGCTGGCTTGTTGAGAAGACCTCACAAGGTACATACTTAGGTCCTTTAGATGGAGGAGAATTCCATCCCTAGCAAGTTTATTCCCTGTATTGAGTACTGGAGCCATATCAAATACAATTAGCTTCACTGTAACTCAGTGGAACTCAATATGATCAGATACCACTGAGGCCAAGGTCTTGGCTGGAATCAAATAGGGGATTTATATGGTTATGGCGACCATCTATAGTTACATTAGACAGGATTAAAAAACCCACACACATTTTAAAGAACATAAATCTCTAGGTTTTAAGCCATAAGCCAACTTTTCTCTGAGAAGTTGTGAATGAAATTTTCCCTCTAAGTAGGTGTTTTAACAATGGTGGTGGGGAGAAAGGATCTTCCTCATCTGTAACCATGGAAAAGTGCCTCATATAACCATCTGTGATCTTCCAAGTCACCTCTGCAGGCTCTAAAGAGACATGGACATCTCCAAACAGCAATGCATTCCCCATAGAGGGCTAAACTGCCCAGCAGATGAACTCCTTTCCTCATCTGGAGGCAGGCAAGTTAAATCCCACTACTGCGTACTTTTTGGCTTCCCATGCCTGAGGCATCTGATGTTTAACACTGCTGCCTCAACCACTGCACTGGTACATTCAGGCAATTTCTCACTTATCTCAAACAGACCTACACAACTTGAGGGGTTCAAATATCTCTCTTTTTAGATAAGCAATAAAAAAAGTTATCACAGCAACAATTTGGATCAGTGTTGTTACTGCAAATAACAACTAAAGCTGAATCTTGACAAATTCAAAACCAAACAAGGCATTAATTGTACATGATCAGAAAAAATGAGAACTTCCGAAAGGCGTAGCTGGTCTTCAGAGATTGCATTCCCATTACTGCTAGCTGACATTCTTAAGACTGAAACTTCAGCTCAATGCAAGTTTAAGGTATGTCAAATAAATTATTGGCTGAGACTCTTATACCCGGTGTTAGGCAGTATGGAAAAATAGATCACAGAATAGTTAGGGTTGGAAAAGACCTTAAGATCACCTAGTTCCACCCCCCCTGCCATGGGCAGGGACATCTCACCTAGACCATGTTGCCCAAGACTCTGTCCAATAATGAGGATATCACGAGATCATGAATAGATGATCTTCAGGCCTCACAATCTCCAAGCTAACAGTTCTCCAAATGCATTAAGAGGTTGAAATTCTCAATTGCAATCCCTGCTTCTTGATCCTGCTTACAGAATTTCACCCTGGAAGGACATAAGTATGAGCACAGGATGGGGCTAAAGGGAAAGGAGAAAGAAAGTAAGAAAAGGGGGCTACATACCTAGCCGACCTTCCAGTGTGCTGTACAAGAGGTAGGTGCACACTCACAGAGAATAGCGGGGGGTGCCAAAAGGAAGGAGAGAGACTCCACAGGGTCTCTTGGGTAAATCCA
The DNA here is from genome assembly GCA_009867235.2 of Psittacus erithacus. Taxonomy (NCBI): domain Eukaryota; kingdom Metazoa; phylum Chordata; class Aves; order Psittaciformes; family Psittacidae; genus Psittacus; species Psittacus erithacus. The sequence continues at coordinate 85,655 of WYDI02003081.1, read as the reverse complement.
GGCCTGAGTTTCACCACAGCAACTGTAGGGAGAGCACGGCCTAATTCTTTCCACTGTCAATACGTGTGCAGGTGTGCTAAAGCGAGATTTCTGCTGCACGACACCAGTGACACAACCATAAAGAGAAAAAAAAAAAAAAAAAGAAAAAAAAAGGGAGAGGAAAAAATCAATAATAGCTGGACATTCATTTAAACAAATGCATCATCCCATAAACAGTGCAGCAGCTTTCAAATGTAAACAAGAAAAGGTGAACTTTGTTCACATTATGTCTCCAGCTGTTTTGTGTTTCAAGACTGTGCGCCACAGCTGGGCTGATGAGCTCTGAATCCTGGGAAAAGGGGAAATATTTAACCTAACTTAAACAGAAAGAGGCAAGCCTCAATGGTGAGAGATAACAGGTGGGAGTCGTGCTCTGCTGCTGTGCCTGGAGGGTAAAATCTGGCATGCAGAGGTAGCTTCAGAGCAAAAGTCGTCACAGCTGCTGTTTGCTGTTCTCCTCAAGTCCTTCCCTATTTATTCAGCATCACTGACAGCACCCTAGCAACATTAGTTTAAGTCATCATCAATTGTTATAAAATTAGCTCATGGTCCTGCAGCCTGGGGAAGATGCGGGCAACGGTATCTGTGCAGAGAATACACAGTTAAAATGCAAGTGTAAGCCTTCCCTTGCTCCATTAAAATATTGAGATAGCTGCAGTGAAACATGGGGTAGGTTTTTCCAATCCCCAAACCTAAAAACCACTCTCAAAATGAAAAAAGAAGCTTAAGTGCAATCCCCATCCATATTTGCAGGACAGTGGTGTTAACATAAATCACCTTCCTTTACCTTAGCACAGGGGAAAACCTGATGTATGCCCTCTGTCTCTTAGTCCTGTTGCTACTTTCTCTGCCTCTAGCTTGCTTTAATGTCAGCCTTTAAAGACTGCAGCAGTCCTCTGGGTCCTTGAGCCTTTTCCTTAGGTACCAAAGTCAAATCCAACATAGGCAGACTTACAATGTATGTTAAAATTGAGAGCTCAGGACCTCCCTTGTACAGGTACAGCAGACCCCTCCTTCTGTATCACCAGCATGCTGCACATAACATACAAAGACTTAATCCATTACAATTCCAAGATATTTGCTGTTATGGGTTTGTAACTACCAAATGGAATACGACGACTACTTGAAAAAGAAGAATCAAACCAGCACAACCTCAAACTAGCACTGAACCTGCCTTTCCTTTTCTAATTTTCATCATTACTAAAAAACCCTAATAAATTTCAGTCATTTCAGAGAAAGAAAATGCAGTAGTCCAAACCCATCCTCCTTCCGAGCCACTGGCAAGAACCCAAGCAGTTTAAAAAAACCCCAACATGTGGGCAGCAATGTGCGGGCTCATTTTAGTATGCAATATTCAGCATGATTTCTCTCTTTTCCTGGGGCCCTCTCAGGACCACCACTACGGATGCAGATGCTAGTTATTTAATAACAAAGAGGGATAAACAAGTACAAAAATTTGTAAGATGGCAGCTTGAGAGGCATATTAGAATTGCTTAGCATCTTGCCTCCATTGCATAGCAGATTCAAAAGACTCACATCAGTGCGTATACAAATGACCATATAGGAGAAGGTTTTCAAAAGCAGATCTGCAGGGGAACTTGTGTGCTTCAGCACTACTAGAGACTACATAAGAGGATGAAGTTACAGACTGGACCAGAATTTAGCACAAAATATCTCTCATGTTGACCTCAAAAGGGGACACAAGCAACAACCAATTAAACAGACGCTTTCCAACAGAAAGGACTGGATTTTTAAGAATAGAAGCACTAAGAGCATAAGGCTCAGAAACACCTTCAAAAACCTTTCAGTCAACCCAGAGCAGTCACTGAGGTGAACCTACAGCCCCACTCACTCCCAAATGTTCCCAAGCATAAATAGTGGGAATCTGACTGCCCCTTTTCTTTGCATGGCAAGCAGCCAGGACCTCGCACACAGCTATTACTCTGCCAGTCATACGGGAAAAGAGCTGTGCTGCTGAATGCGGGCACTCCTTAATCTCCTTCATAAAGGTCTTCCCCTCAGAAATGTTGCTCAAGCTGCTGCTGAAAACCCCAGCTGGGATATGAGCTTTACTGGACAAGATATTCATTGTTCAATTTATGGCTTGACTGTACTTGTAGAAATGTATTTCACTTCAGCATCAGATGAGCTGGATGAAGGGAATCAAGGGAGGAGTTCATCAGAGGGTTTCTTTCTTTGTTTGATTTGTTTCCTGAATCACTGAAATGAAGATGTTTGTCTAGCTCAGTGATGGGTAAACATCTTTGCTTTTCCCTGCATGTCATTTTTTCACTGATAGGATTTACAAATTCTAACAGTTGCGTTTCTGAACAAGATAGAGGCATGCAGAGACAAGAAAAAAGGGAGGAAAGTTTTCTACCTGCCAGGAGCCGAAATCTGTTCAGGACTGTATTCGTGTCAGTCTGCAGTAACCCCAACATCATCAATTGGGGAATGCTAGCGCATTCAGAGATACAAAACCAATAAAAAGAATCTATAGCCTGAAATTCCAGGACCAGAAGAAAACCTACAGTTACGTTCACCTTAACAGATCTCAGAGACGAAGCTCTCTTCTAGGAGAGATGTATTACAAGCACCAACTGATAATGCAGGACAATGCAGTGGTTTGAGCAGCACGCATTTTATTTCACTGCTGAGTACCAGGACTGCCATGAAACCAGGAAAGGGAGGGTCTGCCTGGATGATGGACTTCTCTAATGAGGCTTGGTCACTCTGTGTGAAATAGTCAACCTTGTCAACCTACAACACACTGCCAGAGCACAATCTCATGTGTTATCATTCAGCTTATAATGGAGCTACACTTCCATACATGTGCTTGTGAGCATATTTTAAAGGCAAACCAGGATTTACCATAGAGATGTAAAGAAGGGACCATAAAGGAGTTACTTTTGAGGCTTTCTAAAGTATGTTCAAAGTAACCAGTCCCCCATATAATGTGAAATCAAAGAGTGAAAACCTGCCAGAAAGGATATTAAGACTCTCTTGATTGTGAAGGCTCATAAAATAAATGTGTTGGTTGTTATGGATTAAAGAGTGTACCAAAAAGATGAAGGAACACCTAGCATCTGGAGTCTATATTGTAGTCCCTAAAATTCCTAATAGATCTGTGTCAAAAAAAGATATACTGAGATTAATAGGCTAAAATGAAAACATATCCCTTCAAGATGAACAGAAAAATGTTTAGCCAGAAGTAACACAATCCCCAGGATTTAAGCACTTCCAAAACTCACAAGGCTGTCATTCCTCCATGCATTTCATCAATTTCTGACCTTAAGATTTATCTAAAGGTGAACAATACTTGAACTTCCATTTCACTGCAAATTCTGGATTATGAGAAATTAACAAAAATCAGTAGGCTGCTTTCTTTCCTCAGCACTCAGGACATCTGCAAGAACTGGCTATGTCAGTGTTTAAATGCAAAATCTCTAGGATCTGCCTAGATAATTTAGGAAGAGACCAGTATTAGTAGTTCAATTGGTGAATCTTCCAAAATTGATCTAAAACCTCCTTACAGGTTTCACTATGCCTTTTAAAAGTGCGAAGATACCGTCAGAAATCAGCTACCATGACAAAACATTCCCATGACGCTACTGTTTTTGAAGAATTAAGATATTCTGTGTTTCATGGCTGACAGCATCGCCAAACACAGTTTCATAGCTGTGGCCCGCCACCAATAAATAAATTCTTTGCATATCAGTTATTTCACTTTATCACTATTGGGGGGCTTATCTTTAGCACTTCAGCCTGTTCACACAACTCTGGTAAGATAGCAGGATCTGTAAGGGAGACATAAAAATCCTCTAGACCCAAATTTACATAGCTTGGACCCCCATCTGTTCAAAAGGGCCTCCTTAATATAAGTCAAAATTAGTATCTCCCTGTTCCTTTCACATGGATCTTCCAACATAAATGCAAGGCAATGATTTGATGATTGCTCTCTAAATACTTAAGTTGGTAGCAATCATTAACCTCTGTTGAAAGGGGTTGCTAGATTTGGGCATTGTTCCTCTGAATTTCTAAGGAGGGGCCCAGGAAACTTCCACTGCCTCCTCCTTGTTGTTGAATAGGAGTAGGAGAGCCTTCTGCCACACCTAGTGCTAAGCCAAGAAGCACCTACCAAGGACTAGAGCTGAAATAACCTGCATTAAAACAAGTGAAATTCTCCCAAAATACATCAAACCTGCTCTGTCCAGAAAACTTCCACATAGCAAAGACACAGACAGCAGCCTTCTAGAAGGACACCAGGGAAAAGGCACCAGAAAACAGGGGAACAGACTTTAGGCATACCTGGTTCCCTGCAGAAGCTGGTCAGACAGAGGCATCAGACAAGGGAAAAGGAAGTGGGTGCAGAGAACGTGGTAGATACACAGCTGTCTTCTGTTAACATCTCCAGGCTTGAGCTAACCAGGGTTTCATTAGAAGATGAACCACACCTGGCTCCTGATGAATCGTGAATGCCAGCTTCACTTTTTATGAGGTTGTTACTTCTTTTTCAGTAACTTATTACAGTCAAGGCATTTTTACTTTCCTCAAGACTGCCCCTCATAGCCATTTCTTTAAACACTGGGAAGGAAACGCTGATTGTACATGTTCCAGGCCAGACTTGTGACACAGCAAATTTTATTTTGATTTTTAATAACTATATATTGCATTTAATTACCAGCTTGTAATTTCTTTTTATTAGGTTTCTCTTCAAAATTCATTAGCAATCATGAAATGTAACAATATTTCTGTCCTTCCATCTACTATAAAGACAATATCTGCCAGAAACTGTATGTAATGACTGTAGTGCTGTTTAAACCATTTACAAAATGAGTTCTTCCTACTTTCAAAATAGCTCAAAGGCAACTATGAGTGCAATTAATTGGTCCCCTATGATACTGGTACACACAGATTGATAAACTCCATGAGGATAATTTCGGCAGGAATGACTGAATGGCTCAGAATTTCAAGTACTTTACATCTCTCTAGGTTTTCTCACAAAGCCCTTTTACTTTTAAAAATCTTGTTTCTTTGCTTTCACTCAGATTCTTCCCCTTTTCTCTCTTCCCGTGATACTTTTCTCTAAAATAACTGCTTAGTTCCAAAGATGGGTCTACTCACATTACAAAATGCTAGAAATTTGCTCCTATTTCTTTTCAAGTCCATCCCAAATGTGCCAGTAAGACACACAAGCAGTACATTTGGAAGACATGATATAAAGACCACATCTGATATAAAGACAATACCATAGCAGTACACAACCCATTTAACCCCATTTTGACAGCTTTGCTATAGTTATTTTCAGTGAGGGGAGAAAGTAGGGGTGCACCTTTTGCATCCCAAACATCTACTGCAGTAGCACACTCTAGTAAAAGCATCTGCAATACTGAGATGGATTTGGAATTGCTTTAGCTAAAGGAAAAGCTGCATTTAGCACAATAGGCTACCCTTCATGTACACCATTAGCGTTAACAGTATCTTTGGGAGGGGGATATAGCTTCAAGTACACAAGTACCATTAAAATTCTTTTCCTCTTGGATATATCTTCCATTTATACATTTGTCTTTGTGTCTTTTGCTTAGTTCACCCGCTTCTCTTTTCACCAGACACCTTGCTCTTAGTGAATGCCTTTTGTCTAAGGGTGTCTGAGTCATTAGACTTTGAGACCTCAGATTCTCAGGAGAATATGAAACTTGACAAAACAATTCATTGACTCTTTTGTTAGTAAAAGATACAACCAATTCCCTCATTATTAACCCCCATCACCAAAAAAACCCCTCCAAACCGCCCCCCCAAAAAAAAACAACAAACACCCAAAATCACCCCAAACAAAGTCGGGGCACTTGAAAATTAATGTTTCAAAAAGTCCTGAGAAATTCCATAATTTCTCCATTTCTGAAAGCAACTGGATTCCTAAAGATCAGAGGATGAACTTACCAAGTCCCTCCAAGAGGATGTCTAAGCAAGTCACCTACACTACTCTTAACTCAGTAACTGCTCCCTTGAAATTTGTGAAATATGGTGACACTGTTACTGAGCTTTAACAATGATAATGAAAACAAGGCTGCCATTTTGTATTTGGACTGATCAAGAAGAGGCCTGCATTATACATACAGCTGCTTATACCCACTATAAAGGATAATTTTACTGTATTAACTCCATAAATTTGATAGAGCCAGCAAGGCTTCCACTGCATAATAGCTTAATTTTTCATTCTAATAATAACTGGCTGCCAGTTGAAATGAATGGGAGCAAAAACAAACATTTCTGTTCCATGACATGATCCATGACAGATGTACAGTTTAGGAGGCCCTAGGGCAGGGTATTCCAAGCCTCTCCTCCCTTCACCCAACGGCGGTAAAAGCATTAACACCAAGAAAAAAGACTGAACTGTAAAGGAACTCCTAGGAAAATGACCCAGCTATCCTCTATTTAATCCACAATTGGCAACACGCCTGATTTAAGACTATGCTAAGCATCCAGGATTTTCTAAAGTGCTTGCAGACGGTGTGTACAGTATAACATACGCCTGTAAACTACAGAGTATGAAACATCCCTCTCTCAGTCACACCCAAAGGTTTAGTGGGGCTTTTTGCTTTGATTTCTACTTGCTGTATTTATGTTGAGAAACCCCCTTTCCCTTGGAATATACAAAGGATTACTAACTTGATTATTATTGTTTATTATTGGTATCCATTTCATGTAATGCAACATGAAAACACGTATCCCCTTTTAAAAAAATAAAGAAGTCAACATGCTTGAAGCTTGACAAATTTCAGTGAAAATGGGGCTGCATAGTTTAGTGCCAATAAGTTACTCAGGCTTTATGTGAGTATTGATTTATCTGCTAAATGAAAATGAATAGCCACCATATCTGCTGCATTGTTTTGCTGCCTCTGCAAGACTGAGCACCTTCTTAAAGAAACCCTAAGTAGTTTTAAAAGGTGAGTAGACAATGCTATCTTTGCAATCTTTGAGTGGGAAAAATCCACTTTAAGGGCCAGATATTTGTATTACTTTTGAACAAATGCTGTCAGGGGCAGGAATGGGCTTTGTGCACATTTAGGATAGATTTTTTAGTGTGGGGGCTTTGTTTAAGTGAACAAGCAAAAATTCACGCATCAGCCAGGAAAGTATCAGATTGCTCTGTGTATGAGGATAGGACAGTGATGAGATTCATTTGGGACAGTGATGAGAGTGCATTTGGGTCATTCCTTTGTATTTTGTTGGGATACAAAATTCTCTAGTGATTTTAAGTAAAGTGTCCATTATAGGTCAATAATTATAGTAGTGTCTGAGAGGCTATCTAACTGGATAAAAAGGAAAATATATCATCAAAACCCTTGGAGCTCAACAAAAGATGGCAAGAGAACTAGAAATCACCCTATGAAAGACACACTCAGGATCAAAAACGGCATATGATGTATGAAAACAGAACGATAAACAGCAGTACGGCCTTCTGAAGCTGCAGCTTGCCAAACATAAGTTGTTGCAACACAGACCAGAAAGGGCGACCCATGGCTACCTAATGCGAATCTTCAGTTGCTACTCATCATCCAAGAGCACCTGGGTTCTACCAAGGGATCTCAAGTCCCCATGTGCCAGCCAGGCACCAGGTTTCCTGCCTGCATCCAAACCCAAGCACAGAAGAAAAGCTAACTACTGCCTGAAAAATCAGAGCTCTCTTCCTCAGTAGGCATGGATGAGCTCAACATGGCAGATAAGTCTTCAACCTATGAAAACCCTCCCCCTACTTAAAGCCTTAAATTGTGGTTTGTCACAAGTACTGTGGGGAACAACCTGTTCCCAACCCGGAACTGATGGGTACCTCTGAACTTCATTGAAGGTAGACTGGATGCTGTTAAGATTTGATCAACAAAAAAAAATGCACAAAAATGAAGTGAAATTCCAAAAGGGAAAAACATAAAGTCAGTCAGAAATCTGATAATGCTGGTACTCTGAAAAACTAGTGGAGGCGTCAGTCCTTCCTGAAAGACCCATTCATAGCTGGAAGTATAAGGATTATTATCTCCGCAGTGTGTTGGGAAAATGGAGACAAATTAATGATACAAGCTTGGGCTTCTGATTTCCATGGTACGAATATAAAACATGTTCTTGATGGAAGATGCAAAGCAAAGAATATTTTATATGAAGAAAGTATTCCAGCCTCCTCTTTCTGTGGTTACAAGGACTCAGTGGTCAAGTGGCTTACTACTAAAAGTAAGGTCATGCTAGAGCACATCTTAAAGGAGCTGAGAAAGGTTACAGAGAAGCAAAACATGGCTTTGTGAAGAAAAACACATCTTGTCTTTCACACGTTGTCAGCTGGCCATGGTTAAATATAAGGCTAGAAGTAAGCTTACCCTAGCCTAGCTGACATGAAGTTAAACAGGTCTGCTATGTCTGCTGAATTGATTTCAGTAGTCTGTCAGTTCACCCATAATGTGCAGACTCTCTGTGAAGGTATCCCGTCTTTCTAGTGAAGACAAACACTAGGAGTTTATGCCAACCATAAGCCACAGCGAAAAGCTCTATGGAAACACAGAGATACATGGTATGTATTTGTATTGTTGAAATTGGATTTTGACTTCATGTATCTTACTACTATCCAAAGTGAAATTCCCTCAATGCAAGGTAAGAGACAGGGTAGAGGGTAAAGAGGAATCCCATCTTTCTCTTGCTATTGGACTTCTGAGCACACTATCTCGGCTCGTTTTTTCCCGTGACTAGAATCAGAGACTGTTGCTGACCATGTCAAATTTGGATTAAAAAGAACCTCTGAATCAAACTCCTCCTCAAAAGGTGATTTAATGCTCAAAGGAAAGGCATGAGTTCAAATCTCTCTCTCAACACTTTCCTCTGATTCCTCTAAAACAGACAAACATGTTTTGTCTGACTCTTGCCTTCTGCATGAAGAATCAAGTGAAGAGTGGCCTCTTCAGAAAGCCAGTCTTTGTATTTGGGGGTTTGTTTGTTTTGTTTGTTTTTATTCCACTTTACCTTAACCCTTTATGTGAAGGCTTTAGTTTGTCATCTGTTAAAAAAAAAACAACCAAGTATGATACTAGTACCATACACTTCCACTAGCTATGTTATGGGGGACCACAGCAATTTATTGATGGGAAAAATCCACTTTCACTATTTCTGCGGAAAAACACGTGAAGTGTTAACTGGGGAACTTAACAGCATTAACCTCAGAACAGTCCCCTTGTCTTTGTCTTGCAAAAAAAGACAAAAAAAAAAAGCCTTTTCCTATTTTAATTCTATGCATAAGTGCATGAATGCTGAAGTAATACTCACATGCTGCCAGGCAGTTCCATATGCCAGCTTTTTCTTTCTGCATATATACCAGTCTCAGGCAGCAATACTGTGAAGCCAAGTCACACATTGCCTACATTTGCATACATGTAGATCCATACCTGTGCATTTTTCCCCAAGCCAGCCAGTCTTCCCTGTTTGGCAGCTAGATTTGCAAAACGAAAACCAAAATCCAGAGTTGTGCAAATCGCTTTGAAAACAGCACCAGTAAAAAATTTAAGCATAATCACAAAGCTTCATCCAGATCCCACCAGCTCTGGTGGTCCTTTATCTCACTATCCCACTAGCACTAAAACAGCTGACTTCTTGATCATGTTGGTCACTCCTTCACTGTTTTATTATCCTACTCCTAACCACGCAGTGGCAGTAAATGGGGAGTGTTCTCTGGGTTCCTATTAGGAACCTCATTACTCCTCCTTTCTTTCTTTCTTGAATTAAAAATGTTTAAATTAGTTCAATATGTCTTGAACCTCTTCAGCACGCTGCTGTCCGACTCACTTCCAAATTGAAGTGCATATATAAAAAAAATTGAATCAGTTCAATGATTTTAAATCACTCTTCAATGTGCAAAGTAATTTAAAATTACTGGAGTGCTTCCAATTTTTATTAGTCCTTGAATTTGGAAGTGATCGAGGTTCTTCTGGGCATGTGCAGTGCACTGTGACTTAAAATTATTACATCCACACTTACTCCTTCTTAAAAAAATCAGATTTTACTTCACAGCAGAAACTGCTGAGAGCTACTATGAAACAATTTTAAAGAACAAAGTGGGGGCTGCATAATTCCAGGAAGCATCAACCTGCAAAAACTCTTGCAATTTTTAAGAAAATCAGGAAACACCACAAAATGTGTAAATTATTCTACATGCACCTCGGGGTCCCATTCTAATTGCTCCAGCACTTTTGCATTTAATTACTTTCAATGTATCTAATTGCTCTAAATTTAGCAATTTCCCTAAAATCAATATGAGGACAGAATCAAAATGAGCTGACTTTCTCCTTAAATCTTTCAGATGCTTAGTGACATGATTTATGTTCATGCTCAAGACTAGTCTTATCGAACTTAATATGCCTCCTCACCTGTTGGAGGAGTCTCAGTAATGAATGCTATTCTCTTACGTAGGTAGATTTACTGGAGTCCTAAAGAAGATAAAAGGGCTGTTCACAGACATAAGTATTAGCAGTGCCAGTGAACTGCAGGATTTGGTACTGAACTTGAAAAAACTAAGTACACTACTGTATCTCAACAGTCCATTCTAATACACCTCTTTCATGCCCTAAGTCTTCCCTTTCTTAAAGATATAGCAGTTGAAGTAATCCTTTAAGCTGAAGGTCTTCCCATTCTCCACCATCATAGTTGTAGAGTGAGGAATAAATGAAAAAACCCATGCTGAGTCAATATGACCCCCATATGCACAATAAATTTCTTCGACTGCCTTGAAGGCAGTCTCTTAAGAGTGGGTATTTTTATGCATCTGGGAAATCCTTCCGGTTTCCTCATCTATGGAGCTTCACAGAAGCTAAATCATGGACACATGAAATAAGACCTCCACCCCTGCTCCCTTCTGCATAATGTTCACCAAGAAATCCCCGCAAACTTTCATACGTTCCCCATAAGTATCACGGAACATAAAACACAACCCGAGTTTGCAAGGAAGGGGATTGGCTCTGTGGGACTGCAATTCCAAAACTTAGGTACAGAGAGATGGAGTGGTTTAAGATCAATTACCTGAAACCAGGTGCTGAGCAGATGGGAAAAATGATTCATCTGGTAGGCACTCTCCCCTTGCACATCTCACCTGACTCTCAGTGTCCCCATGGCAGCTGCTGCACTGTGCACAAAATCCTAACAAGCCGCTGGATTTGGCACCTTGGTCTCCTGTGTTGCCCCAGCGTCAAGAGGGAGTGAAGAGGAACTACCCCCTCAGTGTCTCCACTCCTCTCAATGTAATTATACCCTTTGAAAAACCTATTCAGTATCAATGGGGACAGAAAAAGGCAGTGGCTATGCAGCTCACTGAGGAGAGGTACTTGGAGCATTCACCAGAAATGATGAGTTCAGGGAGGCCCGCTATCACAAAAGCCCTACATATAACTTCCAAAACAAAACTTTGGAGCGGGACTTAAGTCTTGCAGAGGCACTCCCTGGCTAGGTTTGAGTACATGCAAAAACCTGCTTCCCTGTGGCTGCAGGCAGCTCTGGGAGGGAAAAGAAGGCCAAGTCATGCCCTCACTCCTCATAGGGCTCCTGGGATCCTTCCCTCCCTATGAAACATCTGCCAAAGAACTGGCCAGAAGGTAGCTTGGAAGCTGCTTTTAAGAGTAAACAACTCAGTGTCAGAGCTCTTAGCATCAGCACTCTGTAAAGGAAACAGAGGATTTACTGTGTCATATGAATTTAATATTTGATACATCCATCCACATATACCTGACTATATCCTGCCCTTGTAATGGGGATGGACTCAATGATCTAATAGATCTTTTCCATTTCTAGCTACTATTATCCTATTATTAAAATCAGCTTCTAATCTAACAACTGAACTAATCAATAAGAAACTGAGTTTGTTTTTCCAAATTGCTTTAATTTTAAAAATACAGCATGTCCGTTCCCTGCTTCCTGCTTTTGACTGTGATAATAAAACTTTCAGCATGGCTAATGTAGTTTAGCTAAACAAATTAGACAACTGCCCCATTTAAAGGGAAAAGAAAGTTTCCATTAGCCATTCAGATGGTCTTTGCCTGGTCAGCTAACAATTTTTGCAAACCAGACATCAGAAGATACATGATTTTAAACTCACTTTAATGCTGGAATACAATGCTCTGCTATAAACCTACAAATAGTGTAAATGCGACCACAATTTGTTGCTTTATGTTAATCAAAGGGGGGGTTTCCAGCCACACAGCATAGTTATATGTTACAAGTTGACAGAAAACAAGTTTGCCAGTGTCCTTTGGTTCAGGTACTGGAATGATTTTCAAGGTACCAGGGTTCAAATGTTAGTTCTACTCTATACTTTCTGTTTCATTTTGGGCAAATCACTGTCTCCCATGGAAGCAAGGATAAAAAAACTCCCCCTTCATGCTTTTACCCTATTGCAGTGAGGTAGACTGTAAGCTCCTTCAAGTAGCTCTTGCCAAAATTACTACATGTCTTTACAGTGCCAAGCCCAGCAATTTCATGACATTAGTAGGGATTGTTAGGGATATTACACTACTAACAGAAATATAATTTGGTATATTAGTATGATATAGTGCTGATTCATAATAATATAATTAAAATAATTACAAAGTGCTACAGAAAATATGCCAGTTTGGACAATCATTTTAGATTAGACGCCTCAACTCTACATTAGCAAGAAGTTTGCTGTGAAAAGAACAGATGAAAGGATTACTGCAGTTGGTGCTGAAGGCTCTGCATCTACAGAATATGCACTTCCTTGGAGTTACTTTGAACTAGATTTTGTCTGATTCCTCCATTTTTAAGACTGAAGAAAATAATTTTGAACCCTTCCTTCCCTATAGGGGGATGGCACGTGGTTGGGAAGTACACCGAGTTCAGCAGCTGGATCATTTTCCTTCAGAAAGAATCTAGTTTTTCCTCTCCCAAAATCATCACGAACTAAAGCAATGTGACATAACTGGAGAAAATCAGAGCACTTGCTTTTGCTACAGAACAAAACTCCAAATCAAAGACAGTCGCAGATAAGAAAGTAAAGGGAGATCAACCTGACCCCTTGGTAGCTTTTTGTCTCCTTATTATCTCAGAGCAAATAATTCTCCCAGCTTCCAGACTGGGAACAGGTTCCTTGACATGCCTGGTCTGAAGTACAGTCATTGAAAAGTTTTCTGATGGCAGCTGAAAAGGCAAAAGGGAATTGTAAGTAGCAAGACACTCTAGATGCCCCAATCACTGTCTTCAGACTTACTGGTTCCCCTCCCTAAAGTTAAAAATACTAAGAAAGTGCCTTCTCAAAGCAATGGACGACAGTCGCAGTAGCAGTATTGACTTTCCCAAAGATTTCAGTACAACTGACTTTACTACATTGTAGTGTGATTTCATCACAGTAGTGCAATGACATAACTTCAGAAAACTGGAAATTATTGCTTCTTTATTCTTTAATCATCTTCTCATTATTCTCATTAATGTCTTCTGTACCTGCATATGGGTTTTTTTGATGTTGTAAAAGCAGGGAACTCCTCTACCTACAACATTTGGAAATGCCAAGACATGTATCTCCTCTCCACCAAATTTAACTACAACACAGTGAGTATACAAAGAAAAGCTTGCCCTATAACCACTTCAAACTAAAGTAATACTACTGATAAGACACATTGAGAAACCAGCAAAACAGCAGCCTCTGTGGCATGGAAGACTCAATGTACTGGAAAGTCTTAGAGCCTTGATGAAGTCTTCACTATCCATGGCCAGCGAGGTAACAGAAGACAGGCAACACGTATAAAACACATCAATCTTGCTAGAATTTCTTGTTAAGTGGAAATTATTTGTTTCCCCCTATTTAAGAAAGTGAAATTCAAAAACTTTCATTTATACATATAGAAGTGTCAGGTATCTTGGACAGGATCTAGTACCTGTGTAAGTATAGTATTTTCCAGAACTTTATATTCTTACCTACCTAGATTATTCCGGAAAATAAGTTTATACTGATTTTGTAACAACTGTAAATAAAATGCACTGTTGAAAGAATAAGAGAAAGGGAGACAACTTCACATTGCTGTTTTGATGGCATTCTTCTGGGTAGCGTAAGATGACATCAGCTCTTCTTAAATCAAGTAGCATTTAAGACTGCTAAAATATAAATACACTGTATGAATACATACAGTGAGAGGCAAGTTAGCTGTTCAGGCTTGCCCCTTTCATAAACATAAGAATCACAGCTTTACTGGATAAAGATTTACAGCGAAATAAAGAGCACTAAACTGATGAAGGCAGTTGTGATGGTTTGTTTCTTGACCCACTGGTTTGCAAACTCAAAGAGCAATGTAAAAATGTTGACAGCTGCAGAACTTCCAGGAATACTCTTAATTAAGACATATGGTACCGAGAAGGGTTAATATTGTTTGAAAGTAAAAGCTCTCATTCTAATAACAAAACCTCTCTCTGTGCACTGCTGGGTCAGCATGGTAATTAAGAAAATTGCCTTTAGTGCGCTTGTTTGGTAATGCTATTATCATCTTTTTTCATCTTTTAACAAGAGTAAACTACTTGAAGATGTCCCCATTTACTCTTCTTGCTTCTAGTAACCCATGAACCCATCAAGTCAGTACTATGCTAGCATTTAATGGCCTAAATGAGTTACTTTATCATCTGGTTCACCCTGAAGTCTTTTACATATTTTTCTTGACCTTTAACCTTCTGACTATTATTTTGACAGCTATCATTAATGCTGCGTCCTGGGCAGCCACACATTGACTAAGATGAATGGCAAAATGGCTGAATGAGTTGAAAGTAACACATATCCACTTTCATCTTCCTCTTGATTACATCAAAACCACACAAAGCCAAATCATATGGTGGGTTTCATGGAAGCAGTGGAGAATACAAGCCATAGTTTTAGTAAGTAAAGGTGAACAGAGAGAACAAAAAAGATGCAAAGCAGACTTATTGTAAAACAAATAAGCTACATAAATTGGACACCTAGAACTCTATAAATCTAAGTTATGACTATTCAGCTATGAACTTAGATGAATCAATAGGTGCTTAGAAGGAAAACACTTTATACTAGTCAGTTAAAACATAAATTTGACAGTAAATCTCAGTCAAACCCCAACCCACAACACAAAGAACATGCTTATGTGGAAAGGACACAGTTAATTGGAAAGAAAGTTTGATACAACTTACTACTTTTCTAATAAGCTACCCCACTTCAAAGGCAAGCATGGCCCCTTCTGATCACTTGCATGGAACACCACGGACTGTGGTCCTGCACAATTGTAAGGTCACTGCAAATCATGCACCTTGAACAATTAAACTATTCCCCTTGGAGAAGCTGGATGATTTCATTTAAGAAAATGGAATCTAGATAAAAGGGGCAAAAGGAACTTCAAATAGTTCCATGTGCTTAAAATGAGATTAAAAAATGAAAGGAGATGTTAGTGTCAGATAAGTTCGGATGCAAAGAGTCATTCTAACTGCATTTCAGACAGCTGCTGTAATCAGGCAGTAGGTTAATGGAAAGGAAGGCACTACATTGCCAAGTAGCAGAAAAAAAATGGTGATTTAAGAGTCCACTATAGTATTATCCGGAGACTAGTTTTTAATAAACAAGCTAAACTATCACGAAAAGCCTAGAAAAAACATGGGAAGGAAAGGCAACCAGAACAATGTTAAAGAGAAAATTCTCAGCCTCTTTGTCTTCTAAAATGAATGACCCTCACTGATGGAAGACTGAAATACTACAGCTCATTGATGGACCTGACACTTGACCCCTCTTACTAATTACGGATGGAATCTGGAAACTACAGCACTTATTTGCTTTAAGCAGCATTCTTCAGGGCCATAACAATTTCTATGATTGCTTTATGAGCAGAATTTTTACCATGCATGGATGACATGAAAATAAAGCTAGCAAAATGACTACAGGCAGCTTCTGGGTAGAGGAAAACTAAACTTCAGCTGACCTTGGTCTTGCTCTGGTTTGCACATGCATTGTGTTTTCAAAACAGATGTTCTCCAAAAACATGTTCCTTGGGAAGAGTTTCAGATCTGATCCTCAAAAATTGTGCAAGCCCCACAAGGCCCTAAGCAGGCCTGGGAAAGGGGAATAAGTAGATCAGCCCCTGAGAGTTGGGGACAAACTCTTGATCAGAAGAACCAAGCTGCCATATCTGGATCTCTCTACCCTCAGTAAAACTATCCTTTTATAGAATTAGAGAATGGCCCACTACACATTATTCATCTACGTTTTATGTCTGGTATTTTTAGTTGCAAGTATTTCCAATTAAAACAATGCTTCTGGGGG
This sequence comes from Psittacus erithacus, assembly GCA_009867235.2. NCBI lineage: Eukaryota > Metazoa > Chordata > Aves > Psittaciformes > Psittacidae > Psittacus > Psittacus erithacus. Next base: position 69,316 of record WYDI02003081.1, on the reverse strand, counting down.
TGCGAGTGCAATTCAAGACACCAAATCAGCCCTCAAATTACAACAAAGTAATAATAATAAAACATTTCCAGAACAAATACTAACCCATGCACTCAGTATCACACTGGCAAAAGCCTTTTAGCAGACCATAATGATGCATTAATTAGTCCTGAATAATGATATTTCTAATATGTGATGGCTTACTGAGAAACTTACATTAACAAAGCACATGTGCTTGTGCTTCCTTCACACATCACACCACACGCTTGAGCTCACAGCCATTTGCATTATTTCTCTCTCATCTCAGGTAAGCCAGCAGGTCAAAAGATAATCAAAACAAGAAGCCTTGCACCAGACATTTTCACTCATGCAAGCAAATAACAAACTTTCTTTAAATGTACCTGCTTGTGCAACAGAATGAAACAGCTTGTGCGCTTGGTAACTTTGCAGTAATGCTATAGAATAATTGATTTCGGGAAGCCGATTTTAAATTGAGGTAACTCTCCAGCCCTAGGATCACACCGAGAGCTGAACAACGTCCCTGTAAAAAATGTTTTGCCCTACCGAATTCTGGTGAGATCAACTCTACTTCAGCGCTTCAAACCGCGGTACATGCCCTGCACCATCCATGTGTCACACAGGTGCTCACAGGACTGTTTTATCGCAGGGTTCAGTGATCAGAAAAATCTACAAGGGAAATGGGGACATGTTGCCCCAGGAATTACATACAGGTTTTTTGTGACAACAGTGTGATGTATAGTCGAGATTCAAAGAGAGGAAAAAATAATAAATTTGTATTTAACAATAGCCCTGCCTTCAAAAATAAATCACTAAAGCTATAAAGACGAGACAGTTTTTTACTGGTGACAAACACCCTTCTCCTAAAGTATATTTAGAAAAGCCAAACAGAGCTAAATGACATGGTGGCGTGGTTTTGTATATTGCCATGGGCTACATGTAGTTCTTAATTACCTCACAATATAGACAAGTTATGTTGCGCCATAAAAAATAACAGGTTTTTCACTTATCCCCCTCAGTTCTTTCCTGGGCACTACTTTGTTTATCTGTCTCATAAAGTAGGTATATGTAAGTATATATGAGAATTTTAAGAAGTCTAGAAACTCTGACCATTCTTCTAATACTACTCATGACACTGAGTAACTGTAAAAGCTTTGCTAAAGCTCACATGTCACCGCAAGAGTAAAGACATAATGCAGTTGTGTTTCAGGTGAAGTTGCTGTGTGCATTAATCAGTGTGCTGCTATATCCTTATCTATGATTCTTCATTAAAATCACTGTCTTATTTGATGAGCAGCTGCTGTTTGCTAAAATATAATGGTTTTTACAGCTACCGCATCTTCATGTGCTTGTGCTGTCCCAACTCAGTGCTATGTTTACTTCCTTGTACAGGATTTTCTTCACATTTTGGTATTTTCTTGGCAAAAATGTAACACCAAGCCCATCCCTGAATCAGCACCTCAACTCCCAATTTACTACAGGTGGCAAACTGGGCTCACAGCTTTCCCCAGGCCCCCAGCAAGTGCTCTACAGACAGCTGATATTTTGACCACAGATCACAGCTGAAGAATTTCAGAAATAAACAACTATGGGAAAACGGTGTATTTATAACTTATTTCCTGGATGCGTTTCAGATGCACAACACAAATGTGAGAAAGAACTCTCCTGAAAACAGTCTTCCTTTTTTTTCCCTACTACTCCAAAAAAAAAGTATTTTAGATATCAGTGTTTGTAATCACTCACATTTCATTGGTGCTAAAATAAATGGATTTTTCAGTAGCTATGTAATAGCATTTAATTTAATGTGCACTCAAATATATGTCTAAGCAGGTATGTGAGTTAACTTACCTTATGACTTAAGGGTTTTTCCCTGGTGATTTACTTACCGATACGTGAGAGTAGTCAGAGGTTCAGCTCAATGCTAAGTCAAAACTGTCGCTAGTTCACCTACTCTTTTGAGTTTGCAGCCTATCTTTGGGGCTGCAATAGGACTCACCAACATGAACACTATGCACCACATTGTATGTTTTATTGGGTACTGCACATGTGTAAAAAAGCCCCATATATTTTGGCGAGTTGGAAGTACCAAATGGCCTGGCATGCACTGAATTTGCCCTGTTGTGCGCAGTGTATTAGATAAAGAGACGTGGGTATTTTATTTCTTAACAGTATGCCATTATATCTAATAACAGACAATAACACACACAGTATGAATATTTGTGCAGTATCACTGTAAACTATATTCAAATGTTGGATTTTGGGAACCCAGGAAACAACTTACTAAAATTTGTAAAACTCAGATGACATCTGACTGTGTTTGAAGCGGAAAGCTACAGAAGTCTAAGACAAAATTTCTGTAAAACAAGAATAACAGTAATTCCTATTGCAGAAACACCTGCCCTTCCTGACTAAAGAATACTAAAACAAAAAGCTGGCTATAATCAACCACTGACAAATAGCAGCTCTCTTAATTTATTAATCTAATTAATGCACTCCCTTTATTTATTAAACTAATTGCGTTGATTCCTCAAGGGGAATTACATTCCCCCATTTCTCCTCATCCTGCATTCTAGGCAGAATCTTCAGTATTTTATTTCAGTAATTGAAAAAATATTTTTGGTATATTCTTACCCTATAATAAACTGCCATAATAAACAAGGTGTTGTGATTTCTAACTCATAAAATCACAGCAGGTGAATAGAAAGGGGATGTGATAACTGACAATAAAGTTTGCATGGCTGCCCCAAAAGCCCTGAGTATTGACAGCCCCTGCCAGACTTTACAAGCAAATTTCCTACTGGATCAGCACATCATTAAATGCTTTATAGAAAGAGAAAGGAGAATGCTTAATGTAGGCAAGACTTTAAGAAAACATTTTGGAACCAGAGGAGGCCTCAAACACAAATGTAATACAGTAAATAAAACACCAATGTCAATGACACAATAATGGGGCAAATTGAGCACACTCAGTTTGCTCTAGCAGAAAATGCACAGTAGTGGAGAGGGAGTGAATAAGAGAAAGGAAAGTGCCTACAATTTTTTGGTATGGGATTTCTATAATGATTTGATTCAACTGTCTGTTGCAAAGCAGCCAAACAGACCACTTAGAGTCATCCCAGTGTCATGGATTTGATTTTATCTGTACTTCCAGTATAAATGAGAAGTGATTCACAGTAAATCAGAGGACATACATAAGATTTCTGGTGAATGTTCAGCCTTGTGCCAATCTGCTACATGGAAGGAAATTTCACACTCAAAGACTCTATTATTTCAGTTAACTAAGTAAAGCAATGTAGTAGCTTTTGTTTTAAACAGGCAAGGTTTTAGCAGCTTCCACGCACAAATTCAGAAGTGTGAAAATTCAAAGTTGGTTGAAAAATAAAAAAACGCCAGTGTTGGTATAAACTAATATCAAATCATATCTGAAGAGACATCAGGGAAAGCTGAAGGGGAAAAGGTACCTTTTTAAATCTCACCTAGAAGAGAGACAAATGGCTAAACCCTGTGTAGCAAACCAAAGAAAATGTATTGGACCTCCAAAACAGAAAATGAAGTAAGTCTGTAAGATATCTTTCTGGGTAAAGCTGTAGCAAGCGTAATGTAAACTCTCAGCACTCAAACATTTATTGTTCTACACATGTACAATAAAGTACATTCCCTTCAGATGGGTGACTGAAGAAAGTTCAGACCCTGAATTTTCCTATATATCCCACAAAGTAGTTTTGCTCCTCCAGAAACAACTGATGTCACAGCAGGAGATGAAGATGAATGGAGATAAAAAATGCGAGCAGAAGACTGCTAAGCTAAACTGAAATGCAAACAGGAGTAATGGGATGAAATTAAACAAGGGAAAGTAGACAGTGAAGAAGAGTCCTAACAGTGAAACATACTGAAATAGGAGATTTGTTAGCTTGAAAGGTGATATGTTCTCTTTGACTGCTTCAGTTACAATTGAACAAAGCACTGTGAAAGGTACTGGAAGTGACAGACAGAAGGATGTATTCTGCCATTACAGTCCTTCAGAATATGTGTCTGAACTCAGGTAAATCATGTAATGAAAAGAGACATCCATTTTTTTGGTCTGGATTACAGCGGTTACACCAATCCTTTTTCCAGAGGAATATAGCACTCTGCAGACAATATTCTATGTACTAAATATTATAGTATTTTAAAACTTGTTTGTATGAGCTTGTTCCCCAAATACAGCTTCTCTTACACAATACGGGACACAAAAATCTAGAAGTAACTTTACTCCCATTCTTTGGGCAGCAGTCCCCTGCCACCTCTAGTGGGACCTCTGGCTGAAGCTAGCAGCTCCTTGGGCAACTTCTCTACGTCAGGCACACAACTTTAGCAAATGAAAGTAACAACAGTTGCACATTATCATTGGTTAATTGTTGCCATTTTTCTTAGAGGACTGAAGGCTGTAAACAACACTGTCAATACAAACATCTAGAATAATAGGAAGTTAACAGCTATCACTCAGCATGATAGATAATTGTCAATATCTAAGTACATCAAGAAGATGAGATTGTAGTCACAGCATTTGTGATTCGTCAGACCTTCACCACAGCAGACTCTCTTCAGTGTAGAAATCATTGCAGTACAGGGTCACCCTTTCATCCCCCAGCACCAACTCTTTCTCCCAACTCACTCAGGATTCACTGTTCCACAGGGAGTGAAGCAGCTCCCTAGTTTATGGCTACACACCTGCAATTCTATCACATTGGCTTGGACAATGCTAATCAGCAGTGGTAACAAGTCCTTCCAGGCAATCCATCTAGTATCTCATTTATCCTGAGGCAAATGTGAAGGATCAGGTAGGTCATCTTTTACCCCTCTGTGAAACGGTGGTAGCAACAATTCAGCAGACTGTGTGGAGTTCTATGCTTTTTATTCCCAGTGTTAACCATACAAACAAGACAGAATATCATCAGTGGAAGAAATACAAAATAAACTAGAAGGAACATTAATCTTGAACTGTGCTGGAATCATCCCTTTCAATTATTCTTCATTCTCAACTCTTTCCTTGTTATATACAGCTTCTTTGGTAACATCACCTCTCCAATTGGAAATGCTTCTCTGGTTACAATACCTCCTTAAGAAAAAGGTAAGAGAGCTGCTGCTTCTAAGTGTTCTTGCACAGGGCAATTTAAAGCTGTTTTTCTCTTCTTGACTAATATTCACATAAAAGACAAAGCAAAGACCTGGACAAATACTGCTATGGTCAATAAAGAAGAAGAAAAAAACACTATCATTTTGATGATGGATGCTTCCTCCAGAAGATGCCAGCTGGCACTTCTAGGTGTTTGGAACAACTAGCTGGCTACACTTGGCTCTTTTCTTTCTTTTACTGTTGGTAGTCCTTTAAAGCACCATTCAGGCCTGTCAATGTTGGTTATTTTTGATTAATTTCTCTGCCTGTCACATGGGAACTGTTGGTATTTCACTTTTTGCATCACTTGTTTCCTGGTGGTATCACCAGACTCCATGTGTACTACTTTTTTCTTTACTTCATTATGCTTTATCAGCATCTTCTTTACTTGCTTGTTACCATAGACTTCCTGGCTCTTTCTGTCAGAAGCCTCAGATTTTTTCTGGTACAGGCTGCTCAGAGAAGCTGTGGCTGCCCCATCCCTGGCAGTGTTTAAGGCCAGGCTGGACAGGCCTTTGAGCAACCTGGTCTAGTGGAAGGTGTCCTTGACCATGGCAGGTGGTTGGACCTGGATGATCTGTACAGTCCCTTCAAATCCAAACCATTCTGTGATTCCATGACTTTAGCCCTCCCACGAGTAAATAAAAGACTTTTTCCCCTTCCCTCTCCCATTTTTCTTTTCCATCCTATTATCCTCAGAGGCTCTCCTGTCAAGCCAGCAGGCCTTCTGCAAAAAAGAAAAATCTTATAGACCGCCTCCCTGTAAACTACTAGTGGGGATGCTGAGTAGCTGAAGTGCCTGTGAGTCAAAGAAAGGGTCCACACTCATCCCTAAGGACAAAGTCAGCTTCTCTCACAGCAGATCAGATGTGACTTTCTGCCTTGTAGTACATGGAATTAACACAAACACTGTGGCTGACCAGTATGTTGCTTGCTGGATGCATAATCCTCTCCCACATTTTTCTTCATGGAGCCTTTGAATTAACAGGATAAAAAATTGTACTGTCAGAAATTGTGAGGTAAAATAAGTGAGCTACTTCATGGCATTGTCTGACATCATTCTTCAGCTCCATCTGAAGGGAAAATACTCATCTGTGAAAAACAATAGTGTAAATAACCCCCTGCAGAAAAGCAGTTCACTAAATGAAATTTTCTGGCTTTTCCTGTGTGTTAAAATTGCTCAGGGGCTTCTGTAATTGGGATGAGGAGACAGCGAAAAGGTGAGCTTTCTTAAGAGCTAACCTTCTGAAAAGTGATCAGTTTAAATACACCTATCTCAGTGAGTAATTCTGTTCCCATAGTATAAGTATAGTTTATGTGAAGAAAACAAACTGTCCTCTTCACTCATGGAAAGTAAGGTGAATCTCTTTAAGACTGCACAAACTTCATTCACATTTAAGACCAGAGGAACACAATGGGTACTCCCCAACTTTTGGAGCAACCACAGCTCCAGTTGACTCCACTTGGATTTTAAGGACCTCTGAAAAGTCAGATTAATAGACTTACTGTTGTAATGAAAAATATTTCTTACCCCACAAGTAGAAATGTTGGCAAAGATTTCTTGTCTTTTCTACAATTACATATTTTCTGTTTATTTCAATCAAAATTAGTATACCATAAATTATTTTATGTATCTCACAGATGAGAAAATCCATCAATACAAAGTGGGTAACTGCCTTGTTAAGGTCAGACATGGGTTCCCATGGCTGAAAACAGATATCTCTTGCTCCAGCCACTAGACTATAGTCTTTTTTCATTATTTACCCCTCCATGTTCTCTTTCTTACAGCTCCATGTTTCAAACAAAAACTGGAAAGGGAGCAGAAAGATGTAGGATTCCAAAGGAAAGTCATTTATTTTACAAAAGAATCCTGAAACGGCTAGTCAAATGTTCTCACGCTTTATTTAGATACCAGAATGTGTTGCATCCATTTTCAATCTCTCAAACCCAGATAAAGCACAAAAAATAATTGAGAAAGTACAAAATAAGTGGGTGGCAATAAAACTGCCAAACTGACAGCCTGGCAAGTCATCTTAATCAAGTGTTATTGTGGCAACAGAGCAGACCTCTGATTTTTGACTCATGTCACAAACTGCATTCTGACAGTTCTGTTGAGAACTCCTTTTTCCACTGACAAGCTGTTGTTTTCACAACTGGAAGAAAGGGGTGACCAGAAGTTCAAAATTCAATGCTCTAAAAATGCATGACTAAAAATGCTTCAAAGGGCAGCAGTGAAAAATGTTTGGAAATTAAAAACCAGGTTCCTCCAGCCTTGATGACTCCCTGGTTCCCAGTGCCTCTACTTAACCTTATCCGCCACACGCTTCTAGACCTGCTCTTTCAGCTGTTACACCCTATTGCCTTGAATTTAGGTCTAAGGCATAGATAAAAATATTAAGACATTATAAAGGCAGAGGTAAAAAGAAACCCTCCCAAGATCCAATGACCTGACCTACCTGCATGTTCCATGACCATTTGGTTGACGTATTACTAATAGACATAAAGACTACGTGCTATATCTCTTACATTTCCTTATCCACCCCCATTCAGTAAAATGTTGAGGATTGTACAGCGAAGAAAGGCAGTTTCAACAAAGTAATCTTGGTCATTTTTCTTCCCACCCAACTCCAGGTTCTTAATTTAGTCATGCCAGTTGATGCAAAGCAGTTCCTAGTTGTTCCTCTCTCAGTTTGCTGTAGAAACATCCTAGAGTGACTACATTCAGAAAAGAGGAGCAACATTTAAGCAGTAAAAATCTGGACTTAACTCCTGCTTCGAATTCTAACTTCACTTTAAGAAGAGGTGCCTTAAAACTTAGTTGGGCTACAATACATTTACTCTACTACACCTATTACCCCTATTAACTGCAGTTTCATTGACCACTGTTTCAGTGCTGGAAAGTAAAGTACTGCTTGTGTACTGGTATGTAATATGTTGTCTGTCTGTAAACAAAGGACAAACTATAGAAAACAACACTGGGAGACTCAGTACTGGTGGCTAAATTATTCTTTTTCTTTCCTCCACTCCCTGTTCTTTGAATGGGAGATTGTTGAGGCAACATTGCCCTTGGTAAATATCCAGATTTCAGTGACATTCAGTGCACGGAAGAAAACTCATAAATGCACAGTAATATCTGCCACGGAATAACAAAAAGAAAGAACTCCCTTTATTCTTCTCACAGCCTGTGCACAGGCATCCACAGATTCTCAGCACTCCACCATGAATGGGCTTCCTCCTGTGCAATGTGTCTGTTTCCAAGGAGGGAATCTTCACCACTGATCAGCTGCACACATTAAATAAGGCAAAGTGTACTTAGCAGGCTGCAAAATACATATGCTCTTTTTTTGCCTTTTTATATATAATGCATCCTACGCAGCAGTAGTGAGGTGTGCGATGGATGCTCTAGGATGTCTTGTGCTGTCACTTCCCATGTAACATTTAAAACAAACAAAAAGATATTGCTACTTGAACAAGGTCAGAGAGGTCTTCAGATGGTCTATTTCCTCAGCTTGCCTCTGGCTCCATACTGCTTTGCAAATCAGATGCTAGATATATTTTGATTAGTTTGTACTTTAATGGATCATGTACAAAGAGTCCACCCTTCACATCATAGCCATTAATTTTTTCTGGAGTCTGATGGAAAAAACAGGTAGAGAGGGTTGTGTGTGCGCGCGCACCAGAGTATGCATGTGTGCTGATTGAAAAGTGATGGATTATTTTCATGTGGTAAGAAACACAATGTTTTCTTTAGCACAGCAGGATATTCTGTTTGCAAGGTCTAACAGTGAAATATTATGCATATCTGCAGCTGGCCCACTGCCAAAAACCAAACAGCAGAAATCAGAAGAGATTTTGAATCTGAATCTTAAAAAACCAGTACAGCTCTACAAAGCAACTAATGAGCCATTCAAAACAGAAAAGCATTTGTACTAATACATGATTGCTGTCATATATGTCAGCATTTAACAAAATAGAAAATAATTATTCATTTAAATGTTACCTTGAACTTCAATTTAAAATATAAACGTATTTTCAATGTCTTCTACCTCTCTGCTGATACAGGTTTATTTATCATGACCTACAGTAAATGAAATGAAATATTTCCCAAACTCAAAGAAGCAATCACTAAGAAGCAGGTACAATCAGAAAAACCCAAACAGCATAACCTCAAAGCAGGAGTACATGAGAGCTGTAGCCACCAACCAGGAATTTACTAGCCCCAAAAGCCGAACACCAAAATGTTTTAATGTGCTTCATTCAGCTCTTCTGAAAGAGGATTCAGCCAAAGGGAGCTCGGCTGGGGCCAGTCAGCCACTGCTGGAGTGACCTGCAGATGTGCCATTCACTTCACTGGCAGACAACCCAACTATTCCCCTTCAGAAATCAGACTTTGAGCCTTTGTTTTAGCACTAAGGTCCAATTAAATAGGATGGGAGAAATACCAGAGTACAGTCAACACTCTGATCCCTACACATATAATTCCTACAAAAAGGCAAAAAGAAGTTCGTAAGGAGAGAAAACTGTGATCCCACAGCACACACAGCTACATTTTGCAAAAATTCATTTAATTCCAGGCAACCTTCTTCCAGCACGGGATCAACAGCTCCAGTGTGCTCTTTTAGGAAAGCCTTGCTCAGTTGTGACACAGAAGACTACTACCAGACACTTCTCCTTAAATTGTTACAGGGTGGAGGGCTGATTATCATCATTTTAGTGGTCACTCTAAAGAAAAACAACTCCTCCTTTAGTAAGCTTTCTTGCATTTGTGTGCACTCCTTCCTCGGTTAATTTATTGCACTTGACTAATCATTAGATAGCATCGAATTGTGTGTGTAAATTAACGTATATGTCTGCATCTGTATGTGAACATGTGATTATGCTATTTACCCATTAGCATGGCCTTCTGGTAAATCTCACTCAAGCCGCAAGCTTGCATGGTGCATCTTTATTTCCACTGCATCCCTTTTATCACTACATCTTCACAGTGGGTTTCAGAAAATGCTTACAGTACTAGACAGTTTATTAAAAACAGGCCAGCGGTTTTATCAACATAGTTAATATTCTAAGAGCAAAAGATTTAGTGTCAGGACACAATCAATGTTTGGACTATTAATATGGAGACCGAGGTATTTTGAAAAAGGAAAACCTGGGAACTCAAGATACATATTTAATAAACTTTCCAAGTAACTATTTTTATCTTTTGATTTTTAGAAAAGCAAGAACAAAGCCTTCTAGAAATTTGGAAACCATACTGATAAACACTAATATTTTTGAATACTTCTAAATACAGAGCTTATAATTTTCCCAGTTGCATTTCTTTTCACGTTACCTCAGGACCCTTCTCTTGAAAACATTAGAAACTGATTGAAATAACATCCATTCCTGCCCCCAAAAAAGGTGCCACCAAAAGCTGAGTTGCCATCTCTGGCAGGATACATTACTATTAGGGATTTTCTGCTAAGTTTTCATTAAGGATTTTCATTGTGAGATTTTCATACACAGAAGTTGACTGGCACATCTTTTCAAAACCTTTCTCTTTCTTTCCAAACATAACTAGCATATAAAAAGAACCATAATATGTATTATGGGAAAGCAGCACAGCGATATAAAAGACTTCCATACTAAGAGCAGACGGAAAATGGTAGTTATTATTAATTTAGAAAAACAAAAGAGCTACCCAGCATTTCAGTAATGTGGCAAGTTGTGTGCTATTGAGGGAAAGAGGATTTTATAATTGGATTTTAGAGTAATTTAGGAGACGAGATAAGCTGTAATGGTTGCATATTAGAGGTTAAAACTACAGCAGAAACTCATAATGTAAGGGTTCATTGCACTGAGGAAAACAGAACAAAGGAAAGCAACGCAGGAGCAGCCTGGTGTAGGTGGCAACAAGGTGAGCACAGGCTATGGGAAACTGAGGGGCTTTTATATGAACACCCACTTCAGGAGGTATCAAGCAACATTCCTTCCCTTCAAGTGACTTAAAATTTTTTAATTATATAATACATATATTATATACACATATATATGTATGTGGGTAGGGATGTTACTTCCTATACAGTGCAGCCAGGAATGTCACGGTTTTAGGAGGGGAATGACCATAAGCATTTTCAGCTTTCTGGCAAAACAACCAAAAAATGTCATAATGCCATAAGCATGGATACAGCATGAAACTTTTGTACAAGGAACCAATGGAATTTCAGGCACAGTAGCTCTGGAGAGTGGGGTGCCTTTCCCTACTAACTCTCCCCTGAGCAAACAGAGACTCAGCAGAGACAGAGTACTCTTCCTGGGGGTCTCACACTCCAAGCAGATCCTGTAGCTCCCACCGGCTCTGCTGCTGCTTCCTCCACCTCCTCTGAAGGCTGAAACTCTACTGCCTCACTCCAGCTATCAAGTCAAAACTGGAACTGATCCCATCTCCAGAGCTGCTGTAGCTCTGTCCATGGCTGGAGCACACAAGTAATGCAGGCAGTCCTTTGCCAACAGTAAGGAAGGAGACGAGGAGAAGAGGCCAGAAACAAAGACTGGGCCAAAGTCACACAGAGCATAGGCTGAGACAAGAGTTGAGGATCTGTGGCATGGCCACAGTGTCTTGTAATTCATTATCAGGCACATTCTGTGACATTGCTACAATGCCAGCACAAGGAGAGGCCCATCAGTTGTGGCATGCAGACCAAAACCTGATGTCTTCCCAGACCTCTTTAGGAACATTAAGAAGCCACTCACGCCCTCTGAACCCTGTGCAAAAAAATAAAATCTCATACTAATGATTCTTTCTTGGTCTCCTGTCTGTCTCCAAGCCATCTATGAGAAGAAAGTCAGGCTGACACAGTGCCTAGCAAGACAGACTCTTGATCTAAGAAGGCATGCCTGGGTGCAAGGCAAGAGAAGGGCAGTCATTTTTTTAAATAGAAGCAGCTACATCCCTGCAATCTGCAGTATGTCAGCTCAGCAGCCAAGTCCCATTATTTTGTTGGGGAGGCAGGAGAAAGGGAGAAATATTCTCCAGCATTTTTCCAGGCAAGGAAAGGTAGCAGAACACACACTTTCAGTTTCCATCCCCAGATTCAGCTGCGGAATGGAACAGTATGACCAGGTTCTCAGCAGTGACAAGTGATCATAGGCTTCAAGATCAGCTGCTTTCTATTAAATGAAGACCAAGCCTTGGATTTTTTAAAACCAGGTGTCTAATTTTTTTGTGGGGCTTTGCCAACACTGAGATATTTTATGTTTGCCAGCTGCCAGTCTCTGTTTGGAAAGCATAGCTTCCTCACTTAGCGATGCAACTCCATAGGCATAGCAAATTATGTACATGTTTGGCAAGCAGCTTTGAAAAAGAAAAAAAGAAATGTATTCTTTGCCAAGAAATGTGAATACTTCCAAAAACACAGTAGTTTATCGGAAGACAACAGTTTCCCCTCCCGTTTAGCTGGGAATGTTCACCTGAGCAATCTAAAATCTAAATGTGCAGCAAAAAGGAAAAAAAAGAAAAACACTCCCCCACACACACACACATTATTCTGCACAGTGAGCTCCCTTGCCGTGGCTTCTCCTAGCAAGCACAGCACCGTCTCTCTCCAAGAGGGTAAATAACCCAAGCCTTCAGGAAGCAAAATCTGCTTGGAGAGTGCATGCTCTCTGGCTGTCCTTACAATGAAGGATACTTCAAAGTTGGTCGCCTATTTGGTTACCAGTGCTCGGCTACCCCCTGCTGGGCTGCGATGCCTCAGACCTTCCCGTACCACCCGGCAGCAACAGCAACGTGCCCCAGACACACCAACTTCATCACTGGGATAAGCTTCTTAAATTAAACCAGGCTCCGAGCCTTTACTCCTGCTCAGGACTGAAAAATGACACAGCCTGGTCAGCTGAGATTAAAGGGATGGCTGATTATTGCAGTACAAGTCTTTATTTTTTACATCATGTGAGATTTCTCATAGATTTTTCCCACATTCTAAATCAGAACAATTTGAAGAAATAGTGATACACTGAGATACCAATAGCTATGCCCAAACAAGACCTCAATACACATCCAGAAAACTAAATGTTTTCCTAGTAAGTACAAAAACTCTGAGGCAGCAAATTTTGTTTCTAATTCTACATAAATTGGATGATAACATCTTAAACACTTTGCTCAGAGTTTGCTTTAAAAGCATTCCTCAAATACAATTCAGAATAGAAATTCCCGGTATGAAACCCTTATTTATGTATTCTGTGGATAAATTAAAACAGGAAAATGTGCTGCAAGATGTGTTCAAACAACTAATAGTTCCTGTAAACCAAAAATATATAAAAAATCCGTAAGTGAAAAGAAAAAGATTAGTTGTTTTAAGCTATAACACAGCTGTATGCAACAAAAGCCAGAAACATGTAAAATTAAATTGGAATTGGGGGGGGGGGGGAGTGTGCAATGGCCTTAAGTTTACTACTAATTCAAATCCTTTCTTTCAAGTTGCAAAATGTTGTTACTGACATATTTTTTTTAATTCTGTTTATTTTCGCAGACAAAGCAGAAAAAAAATTGATATTTGAACTGTATAAACAGGGGCTGCATATGCCAGTGTAGGGCTTTTGCTTAGCCACTTACTGCTCCTATGGAGCACAAGGGCAAAGAGAAGTCAAATATGCCTTCCAACATTTACTAGTGTTACATAAATAGTAAAATTCTATTTACCGATAGATTAATAAAAGGCTGAATTAGTCTCTAACCTCTTTGACTTTTAAATGCTGGTAAGACACTGTCACCCCTTGTTCTTTTATCTAAATACAGCATGTGTAGCAAACAAACATTTCCCTTGTGTTAGTGCAGGAAAGGGGAAGAAGTTTTCATTAAATAGAGTTGTGAAAGGATTGTATTACTGGAGTAGAGTCACATCTCTCAACTTTTGTCCTTTAGGCTGGCTGTCCTCTGAGAAGTGGCTGCGGCAGACTTTGGGGAGGGAGGGGGAGGACAGGATACGGCGCTGTCTGTTAGTCAGCAGGGGCCGTCAGCTAAAGGGGACGGGTTATAATCTGTGGCTCTCAAAATCCAGACAACTAATCTATTTTTTTACCTCCTATATTTAGAGCCTGGTCTGCTCTCAGGATGCATAACCTTTTCAAAGTTTTACTTCTGAAAGGACTGAAGTGCAAAAAATTGCATTTCAAAGCTACAGGCCAACAAGGAACAGAGGGATCCGATCCTTCAACTGCCACTATTGACAGAAGGCCTCTGCTTTACTCAAACTGTGTTTGCCTCTGCTGTGAATCTGCTCACAATTTATTTGAAAGCAGGAGGTATTTACTTCAAAATAGGCCTAGAACCTATTGTCAATCTGACAAGGTTTCCACCCAGCTCCAGCCCAAGCTTTGTCTTTGTTGTTCAGCACTGGGCATACACTGCTGGAAAACAAGCAGAGACTGGAAATTATTCAGCAAGAAAATAACACTGGTGTCTAGCATGAAAGTGGATGGAAGAAGAATACATCTTTTCCCCCCAGGCTGAGGACCAAGGAAGGAAGGGATGGACACTCTGACTTGCCTGGCTGGCAAGTGGGCAGACCTAGAGGAAACATTCTGTGTGCCCAGGAATGCCACCACACTTCACCAGGCTTCTCCTGAGAGTTTCTGGATCTCATCCCAGCAGAAAAAAGTAGATTGGGATGCACATCCAGAACTAAAAACTAAGAAACACTCACAGTTCTCACAGTTTATCTTATATTGTCCTTAGGACTGCATTGAGCCTTTGGCTTCATTCTAAGCCCTGGTCACCTTGATGAGAGCTCATCTTCACCCTGGCATTCCAATTCCAGCTCTCCCCAAAGCCACCTTTTCTAATCCAGTCTTCTTCCCTGATGGCTCTTCCCATGTCATGACTTTTAATGCCCCAGTCCTGGGTTTCCAAGACTCCACATGGCTAACTATCATTTTCTTATGGGCTCAAATTGCACAGATCTTTCCCATAGCTATAACAAACTGTAACTAACGTCATCTCTAGCCTTAGTTACCCTTTTGCTAGTCTGCTAGTAGAATTTCTCCACAGCTTCTGTTCTAGCTCTCTCGCAGACATCATTTTCTGGAAGGTGCTAAAATCTCCTCTGATCTGTCAGGCATTGCACAGCCACCTCACTGACATCCACAGCCACCTAGATTCACTGGTAAAATCTCATCGATGCTTTGGAGGACATGTCTGCATTAAAACCTGTGAAATATGTTTTCTCACTGCCCTCCCTGTGAAAAGTGAAGAATGCAAAGGCCAGGCATTTTGGGAGAGACAGAATTCCAGGTATTACTCCTGCACACAGGAGTAATTTTCAGCTATGGATATGAGCAGAGAAAGAATATGAAAGACTTCATATGAGGAGAGAGAGAGGAGCTAACATCAAAACTTGCTACTTTGGATAAGGCAGTAGTCTCAAGTATTCTAGGTCTGAAATGTTTCAGTTCAAACACTGGGAAAGATTCACACTGGAGTATCAGAATTAGCAACGACAGCAGAACAGATCTCTAAACACAAAGAATACGCTTCAAGGGAAACCACTGTTGTTCCTCTACTCCCTCTAATGCGTCCCACTGTGAATCGTGATAGGTATTGCCACAGTTCCCAGCAAAATCAATGACTCGCGGTGACATGATTCATTTCTGGCTCTAACATCTGGCTGGAATTTTACGCACACAAAGTCTGTGATTTGTACAAACAATTACTTTAGAGAAACAAAAATCTTTGCAATTCACCATGTCATAACCAAACCATCTGTCCAGCAGGCCACTACAGGATCACGCAGTTGGAACAGAAGACAGAAGGTGGCCCATTTTGTCCAGTATGTTTGGTTCAAGGTATCTGCTCTGGTCTTGCATCATCCATAACAGGACCCTACTCACATAGCATTGTAAGTTGATTAGAGATCAAAGTTTTTGTGCTGCCAACTAATTTATATCCATACTTTGACGATCGTAATTGTAAGCAAAACCGTGTAGCCACTGAAGCTCTGTCTGCCCTACAAAAGAAAATTAAGACAGCTGAATACAAGAACTGGCGTAAACCAATTGGTGTATCCCTGCAGACACAAGTGTTATTAATAACATTCCTTCATTTCTCAAAAAAATGGAAGCACTGGATATATGAAACTGTTATGTTTCTTTTAGCTAGAGAGAAGACAAATCCCAGAATATGTACACTGAAGTCAAATCAAAAGCATTGAGATCCTATCACAAGTTCAGTTCCTTATATGAACATAAGTAACTTGTTGCACATACGGCACTCTTGCCAGAGCAAATTAATGTTGAAAACTGAGACTTGAGACACACCTTCCTTAGCCAAGTTGTGACTACCCTTACCTAGAGCATACAATATGTGGCATTTACAAGGGTCTGCCTGGCAGAGTGAGCTTTGCTGGGTTGTGTCACATTCCTAGAGAAAACAAAAAGATGAATCGGCAGCAACACAAACATACTCCTTGCCGAGAAGGCAGCTTTTAGGTAACATGCACTGTGTCATTCTGGTACCTTTCCCCTGGCAAAACACAGACTTAAAACATAATCTGTTAAGATAAAGAGTTTGTCCTCAAACTGTTCTAGCGTAAATCAAATAAACACAGAAAACAGGGTGACTTTAATTCAAAGGTCATTTACATTGTATCTCCTGCCCTTAAAGCACAACAAGCTGCACCATGTTATTTCTCATAGATATTTATAAGTTGCTCTCCAAAATCCCCAGTATAGACTCAGCAATTTACCCAGACAACGTTACACCACATAGCTGTGTCTGCACTCCGTGGCGCATCTCTTGTTGGCGACAAAAAGATTCAAGGAGGCTTAGGGGCTAGTGTAACAGGAAGAGTAGGAAAGGCCAAATAACAACTGTATCTTAGTTGGGCAAAATGAAAGAGTATTCAGTATTTAATAATTATGTTATGAAAGCAAACAAAGCCCCTGGGATTAGCTCTGTGCTCCACTGTACAAAGCTCTGCCCAGCGACAGCATTTCAGGTAATCATTACACCCAAGTGAGGAGATGTTTATCTGAGGTGATACAAAAGATAGGTGATACAAAAAAAGGTGATACAAAAAACTCTATCATCTCTCCACAGACTCTTCAACACTCACAATGAAGCATATGAACAATCTATATAATAATAACCTACATCTGCGGTTCACTGACCTACCAACCCTGCTCCTGTGCAGGAAGTGGAGGTTGCTACGCACCTGCACTGCCTGAGTTTTAGCTTGGACAACTCAAAAACTCAGGGCAACTTCCACAAGAGTGACAGAACTCAGTGATAAATGCAATGTACAGATGGACTTTGGTTTTAATTTCATATAGATTTGTAAATGTAAGAGAATCTTTAATAGGCTATGTATATTCAGCTTCTCTCAAGAAAAAAAACAAAAAAACAAACAGCTGATTAAGAGTATTATATCTCAAAGATTGTTTTTCAGAGATGTTGGCAATGCTGAGCCAGAAAGAGGTGCTTTATTTTCACAGCCATGGTGACACCACACTCACCAGATGAACAACTCACACCACATGTGAAAACTAGGAATTCCTCTTTTTCCCCTACCACCTACCAGCACACTGGCCCGCACATGAGCAAACCTGCCAAGAGCAAAGTGTTGTCCAATATAATTTTCATCTTCCTAAATTACTTAGTCTGACTTTTCATGCCACTAACAATTTATTTCACAAAAGTCTATATGAGCAGCATCCCTCTCTAAGGCACTGCAGCTGATACTAAAAAAGGCTTCAACTCACCAAAGTACAGAGGCCTCGCTGTGGAGCACAAGCAACCATGCTGTGAGATGGTATTTCCAAAGGGCTGTCCTTCAGGAAGCAGAGATGTGCTGGCAATAACACTAGCAAGCAGAGCAGGCAAGATGACTCACTAGATAGCGCTTTTCTTATACCCATGTGCACAGCCTCTTCTCTTTTTCCTACTTTTTTAAATTTAGACCCCTGCAACCCCTAATGAAAGCTTTTCTAATGACAACGTAACAAAAGAGTACCTTTAACTTACTCTTTTTCCATGAAGCAGATGCCTTTTCTTGTGAGAATTGGCATATTTTTACTTAGAGTGATCTCTGCTCTTATATGCCTAATTAAATTTTAGCAGTCCCTTGCTTAAATAAAGATTTATTAGCTGTTAAAATTGTAGCATAATTCTTCTGCCACCTACATGCTATCCTTAAACATATTTACAAGCAGACTGGCTTATCCACTATAAAAATGTGCATGATTTAATGTTGTGTTATTGGTGCCAATTACTAAACTTCAGCTTCACAACACAGCTTTCTGAAGATACTACTACTTAACTACGGAACTGTCGAGATACTCCAAGAAAGAGAAACTGTGAGTCTTACAGATCAAGTACTCAAACTAGTTCAACTAACAGAAGCAAGCAGCAGGTTTCGGCCCCTTGTTTAGGCTCTTCCACAGCCGTGATGGAATCCAGGGAATTATTTTAAGGAGCTGAAATTTGCATTGTTAGAAGCACCTACTTATACACTACTTACTTCCCTTTGTGTATGAGAAGGACAAAGTACGTCTAATATCTTTGCACACAAAATTGTATGTACTGACAGAAAGACAACAGTAACACAGCAAAGTACCACGTTTTCCAAATACTGGAAATAACTTCTTTATAGTTCTGGGGTTTGGTCTTTGCTTTCTTTTAAAAGCTCGATTACTTATTTACCAGGATTAGAAAATTAGTGTTTTGTTGGTCTTTCATTAGTTTTACTTTACTACAGTCCCGTTTGCTAACATATTTACATCACAGGGAATATCCTTTTCACCAAGCTGTACGCCCTTGCCTCTCTACCCTGTACTCTGACATCTTTGCACCTTGTAAACACCACTACTACAGGCAATTGTGTTCCATGTGTTTGTCAGATTGCATCAGGAACACTGAATTTTATCTTCTTGCTATAGTTTTAATACTGTTCAGATAAAATTAAAGCTTTTGGTAATTTCAAATACACTCTGAGTGCAAGAGATGATTCATTTAATTTCACCCTTCTAAGTCAGGATCTCTTTAAAAAGTCACAAAAAGCAGGCCACTCAAGAAATGTGCAATATATTAGTGCCATACTGTTGGCCTCACAAATAAATCAGCATACAAAATCCCTTCTTACTGAAATTTGTCACAGTAAACATCAGAAGCTGTAAAGTGAAACTAATAGGAAACTGTCTTTTCGTGTAATTTGCATGCATGTGTGCACAGACACACATGCACACACAGACACACACCAGCTTTAGCTTTGTATTTTTCCATGTATGTGCTAGGTATTCAGGGAGCAAATTGCTACAGCTAAGATGCCACCAAAGATAACTGTAAATCTGGAAAAGACACAAGTGAAAAAGCCTAGAAAACTTCAGCTTTATATTAACCTTTCTTTTTTTTTTTAATATTAAAATATACTGTTCTTTTGCCTGGCAGTCTAAATTATGGCCACTGTCTCCTGACAGTACTTTTGGTTTTCATACATATATTTCAAGGTCTATATAAAATATTAAATGCATATACAGTATACTACTTGCATATACACAAGACGTCTGAAGTCCCCTGCGGTCAGAAATGGAAGGGCAGCCATGCTGGCGGCTGTGATCACGTCTGTGGGATACACCCCCTGCATCCAGCGCTGCTCTGCAAGCTGCCTTTGGACAATGCAGAGACTCATCCTGCATGCTCCAATGCAGAAAGCCCTGCCTAATTCCAAGGGCAGTCCACACCCACACTCAAGAACAGGATTTACCTTTGGGAGCCAAACTGGCCACATCCAGAGGAATGCTGATGTCATTTCTGGACTCTCTCTGGCACTAACTCCAAGAGGAGGACTCCAGGGCAGGGAAATATAGTCAACAACATTACAGACAATCCTGAACGAGCTGCTGTTTGGCTAGTTTGGGGAATGCAAAATTCCCAGTTGAGGCAGTGTGGCAAAGATTTGAAGATATTTAGGTATTTAAAGTGCTAAGACTTACAGAGAGCCTTACTCAGAAAACATCAAACAGAGAACTCTTGGAAATCAGTCAAGCAAGAAGGGCTAAGTCGTCTCTGTTTTAGTTTTCCTTCTTTCTGGGGTACAGGTAAAAGTATCTGTTGATGCGTACAAATGCAGCATACAAATAGGTTAGCTTCTTACATCATCATCTACAGAACCTCAATGACATGTTTATTCAAAAAGAGTCCTCTGAAACAATTGTTTCTGACCAGAATTATCCTTTCGTATGATCATAGCTGTCATACAGAAAAACAGACATTTCTGAGGATGGGCAAAAATGTCATAGTATCTCCCTATTAACAGTTTCATCTTTTAGTATCACTGTGTATGTTTAATCACTTACGAGTTGATATGTCAGATGCCAAGAACAGTGGCCAAGGTGTCAGATGCCAAGAACAGGAACAGTGACACTATCGAGGCAAACCAGCAAATTTTTGCACCATTTGTCCCTGCAAAACACCACTCTAATGGAAGGCCTCTGCTGCTCAATGACCAAGTTGGAATTTTCACAGGAGTCATCCAGTTTCTAAGAAATCCCATAGGTATTATCACTTAAGTCCCTTCGCTTGTTTTGAAAACCCTTGTTTATTCTTTTCAGTAAAGGGAACAGTCATGATTTCTAATGGCACTTCCCAGATTTTCCTTTGTTCATGCCTTTAGCATCCCACTACTACAACAGACCAGTGTCAATTCCCAGCATTCATGACTGCAGCACAGGTTGTCACATGTTCATGTCAGCTGTAGGCATCCTGTCATCTTGGACTGCACATATTCCTCTTCAGCTTGCTAAACATAACGATGCTGCTTTCACTGATCATGGAAGCAATACAGGATCACACACAGGAGAAGGATAAGAGACTTCCCAAGGGAAAAGCAAAACAAACAAAGCACACCACCACCCACCCAACACCCTCCATACACCCCTACCAGAAAACCCAAACCCAACAACTCTCAACCTCGGAAACATGAATTAAGTATAAACTGAAGGAGCCACATCTGCAGCTGGCCCAGCTGGGGGTCTTTGAGAAGTGTGAGGTCCTCTCTCACCGCAGCAGATAGGACGAGGACTGGTTATTCATGAGCCTCATATGGGTTTAGAGGTATGACACAGGGAATGACTGACAATATGTATAGAGGAAGAAAAGAAAGAATAGAAAGCAATGGAGGGAACAAGAGGACACAAATCACAGTGGTCTTTAACTGCTACAGTCAACTCTGCACCAAACTCATGGAACCTCGGTACTAAGCACACAAGCATAACAGAGAAAGATACAGGTACATATATGCACAGTCCACATTTCAGCTCAGTGGGAAAACACAAGATTTTTCTCCCAGCATTCTCCCAACAGTCATGATAGGGAACGAGAGGACAACCGAATAGCCTCACCAATTACAACCATAACTAAAAATGGACTTTTACTGCTACTGAAGTCAGTCAGATCACAGTCAAAGTGGCAAGAAAGACAGACCACAGGATATATCCCTTTTCCCTCCACTCATAAAATCTCACTGCATGTGCCCCCTCTGCCTGCTCTAGGAATGTAACAACAGGAGAAATGATTATATTATTCACAGATTCTGCCCAGAGGAAGGAAATCCACAAACTTCAACATCACTCCATCTAAAACACTTCTTTATTTGTGGCACAGTGCCTTGCACAATGCATCACTGAATGAGTCTTAAAACCCATCCTCCAAATACAGTAAAAGTCTCATGCAGCATCCTGAAGACTCTCCCATTAGCTTATAAAATGACATTAAATGACTTTTTGAAGAAGTGAAGAATAAGAAGGAGCTGCTGCTGGGACATTAAGTCTATCAAAACACAAATAATTAATGGTTGAAAATACTTTTTGTTTAATAATTACTATTCTTCATTAGTATGAACCAAGGACACAGACTATCTGAGACAATAACATCTGCACCCCATATTTCATTATCACCAAACTTCACATTTCACACAAAAGCATAGCTAGCAAAGCCTTACAGCTTTAATTAGTTTCTGCCATAGCTGTGAAGGTCAGCCAATTATTGTGTGTGAAATTTCAATATGAAGCGGCTGAATTGAAGACAGCATTGCAACACTGTGAAACTCTGCAATGCTGTAAATCCAGTATGATAGAACCTTCTTTTGAAAAAAAACCATCAACAAAATAACATAAATTAATCATCAGGTATGCACAGCTTCAAGGCTTATTGGCTAATTTAACATGTGTTAGAGAAGGGAAAAAAAGCAGGTAATTTCTGATAGCATCTTATGCTTCATGGGGTTTTTTCTTCCCAGTGTCACCAACTGTCCTGGATTCAGCAGTAGCAGTCATTTTTAATCCTTCTTAGTAGCTGGTGCAGTGCTGTGTTTTTGACTTTCAGCCTGGGAACAGCGCTGATAACACCGATGTTTTTAGTTGCTGCTCAGTAATGTTTACTCTGACCAAGGACCTTCTGAGTCTCATGCTCTGACAGGGAGGAGGGGAAGCTGGGAGGAAGCAGAGACAGGACACCTGACCCAAACTAACCAAAGAGCTCTTCCATACCACAGCACGTCATGCTCAGTATATAAACTGGGGGCAGTTACCTGGAAGGGTTAGATCACTGCTCGGTCAGGCTGGGTATCGGTCAGCAATCAGGTGAGCGGTTGTATTCTCTCCTCTTGTTATTTCCCTTATCATTATTACTAATGGTGGTAGCAGCAGTGGTTTGTGTTATACCTTAGTTACTGGACTGCGCTTATCTCAACCAGTGGGAGTTACATTCTTTCAATTCTCCTCCCCATCCTTTCGGGAAGGGGCGGGGGAGGAAGCGGGGGAAGTGAGAGAGCAGCTGCGTGGTTCTGAGTTACGGCTGGGCTTAAACCACAACACCAACCATGACAAAATACTTAGTTGGGTCCTCATTTCTACAAGAAAACAGTTTTCTGTAGGATTCAGAGTCTTTCTATCAAAAGAAAACAACAGTATGGAGCAAATGAACTTCAGCTAGCTAGAATAAGGGGCATGGGAAGTACTGCATCTTTCAACAAGATGCTTCAGCTGGGCTGCAAGCTCGTTGTTGGCTTTTGAAAATCTTGACCTTATGTGTATGTGGATACTTGTGTGTGAAAACATATATATAAGAATTTGGATTCTAATGATACACAATACGCCAGTTGGCACTGAGGAAGTAGCAAGGGACAAAAAATGATGCACCTACCTCCTACCTGAGACACAGCCTCTTTGCATGTATTATCCTTGTTAAAAGAAATAATTTACGCAGTGTGCTGTGCACTGGGATTACAGATGTGCCAAAGGTCTAACCTGAATCTTGAATGCACTCAGGATCAGCTTTGCTCCCAAGTCTGGCCAGTGGCTACTTGTTAAACAGGTATTTTTTTGGCCTGTTTCTGCTTTGTTTTCAAGAGATTAAAGCCATTTAAAGTATATTTTATCACTTTACATAGCAAAGAGCAAGATCCTCAAAGATGCACTTCAAACTCATCCTTTTATTTGGATACCACAAGATGACACACCAAAGTCAAATAATAATGATACGATGGTTCTATACCTCAAGCTCCAGTGAGCTAACAAGCCCTGCTCTTGATTATAAATTTACAGGTGAGACTCAATGGGAGAAACAAGGGAGGGAGTGAAGCTTAGGGAATGGATTGATTTTGTGTATTGTTCCTATGTTCAAGCCCAATTTTTCCAAACGAAATGATCCTGACAGAAAATATATGCAAACTCATTTTTAATCTAGTCTGGGACAGTCGATGAGGCCCTAGTAAGCACCATGGCTTCATTCATGTGGAAATACCTGCATGTTCATATGTATGTATGCACATCACAACTAATTCCCCCTTCCTGTGCCCCATTTTCTCCTGCCACTGGGAGGACCAGCTAAGTGGTTCTGCAGAGCCTCTGCAGACAGTGCAGAACCAGCAAGGCTGTTTCACTGTTCACATTCTCTCCTGGCTTCCTTCTTTGCTGGCACAAAACATATTTGCAGCTATAATATGACTCACAACAGTTATTGCCAAAGCCTCCCCTTGCCCCCTTCTTTAAAAAACAGTAAATAATTTTAAAAGAGCATAGCTAGCATTAGATGCTCAAGAACATTTGCAGGCTCCTACATCAATGCATGTATTTCTGGAGTTACTGAAATCCCAAACTTCTGGTTACTTCAGCCAGAGATTGAGTGCGGGTCTTCTGCCAAATCAGCAAGCCCCAACTCATGGCTGTAGAGAAGCTGAAATAAATACCCATACACATCATAGATTACTTAGAATTAAAAGCACCACTATGATAAAAATATTTTTTTTCCTCCCTGTAACTAATCCCTTTAACTAAATCCAACTGAAAGAGAAGTTGTGAAATAGTTGGTGATTTGTTTTCTGCTGCACCTTTTCCAACACCTCCAAATATATCCATGTGTGCAGGAAAAACTCAAAAATAAGACTTCTATTTAGTTTGTGTTGGCAGAACAAGACTGATGCCTCCTAACCAACAAAGGCTCAGCTGCCTAGAACAGATACCAGGAGTAAATTAGAAACTAAATTTAATGTAATTGTGATCCAGGTCAACCCTATAGGAAAAAGAAAAGAAAAATAAATTAGCAAAGTCCTATATTTAAGAACCAGATCTTTAGTACAATACCCTGAAATACTCTGCTCACATCCCAGGATCTCAGCAGTAGTTCAAGAATGTGACTGGGAGCCTGCATTCAACTTCAGCCATTGCCTAGACCGCTGTGCAACCTGGCTCAGCATCTTTCTTAAGCTAACTACTCTCCAGGGCGCTACACAGGCACATCAGTCTCTCTATGCCTGTAATGCTAAACAAAAACCTATTTAACTGTGAATAGGTAGCTACGTGTTCCTTGGTTTCCTTTCCTACCTAATTACAAGCACATTAACTTCTTTCTGTGCAGATAACTTGTAACATACACCAGGAAGGTGTTTTCTTTTACTAGTCAGATGCAGCAGCTAGCACAATAAAACTGAAGTCTGAATTTCTAGGCATTGCTTTCATACTTATAAAATACAATAGAAAATTACGATATTAGAAGTAAAATTATTTGCAAGTCCCATACATGTACCATCCACAATAATACAAAATATTCACTGAAAGCTAAAATGGCAAAAAATGGAGAGGGGAGATGAATTAACTAAGAATGGCACCAAAAGTACTGAAGAAAATGTGTATTAGCTAACACCATATTATGCTTAAGATATATCCTCTCTTTTTAAAGGAATTGTCAAAGCAGATAATTGAACTGTGTTAGTACTGATGAGCAAAACAAAGCAGAACAAAACAGGACTACCTGAGTGAAAATCAAATCCAGAACAGAAGAGAAAGAAAATTGGCCAGACCACGCACACCAAAACACATACACACAGCAAAACCAAATTATTATTGGTGGAACAAACTGAAACCTGTCTTCAGCAGTCTACCCAAGGGAGCTGTGAAACTCCTAGCCTGGCTGAGGGCGTCTTTTACGAAAGGTCAGACAAAACTGGAGGAGAAACCTCAGGGATCCCTTAAAGTGGTTCCATAAGACAGGGATGCCTAATGGAGGTGGAAAGTTGTGCAGGTTTCATTGTGTTTATTAAATGCACACTAAAATATTAAACACTGTAACAGTGGCTAAACTAAATCAAACACACTCTAAGTGCGATACAAATCACTGTTAGACAACATAAACAAACACTCAACACACACAAAGCCATACAAAGCCTTTATTGCAATCCCAGCAATTAGATCCATCCCCAGAGAGATGCCACCGGCTCCAGGAGCCCACAGCCCCAGCCATGGAGCCCCTCTTGGTTAAGGACACCGGAGACGGGTGGCTCTGTGTCAGCCCACTGAGGGAAGCCGCTCCTGCTAAGTCTCCTGTGCTCACTCTGCTCTGGCCCTGCTCCAGCAGCAGCACTTTTCTGCAACAGGGTCTCCACTCAGCCTAAACCACCAGGGACAAGATCTCTTCCAGGCGGGCTTGTCAGCAGCAGCTGCTCCCAACCAAAGAGTCTCTCTCCGGAGAAAACGCTCTCTCAAAGCCAGCCATGCTGCAAGAACAGTGGCTCCTAACATAAACGGCCTCCTTTCAAGAAGAAATACAGGGAAAGTCCTCACAGCCAGTCTCTTTCCAAAGGGAGCAGCTCGCACATTAATCCAATGAATAATTCCAGGCTGGAAGATAAAATATTTAAAGCGAAAAAAAGGCAAAATATATTCAGACTTCACAGTTTTCAAGCCAGCCTTCAAAGTGCACAAGCTCACTAACATTTGCCAAGTAGGATCAACATGAAGAGCGTGATTATAAGAAACATGAAAAATTACACCACCAAATCCAAAGGGACTTCAGAATTTAGCAAGTATAGGAGCCAGCGGAGCTGCTGAAATGCCAAGCTCAGTAACTGCAAGCAGAAGCCTGCCATGGTGCCATGATCTAATGTATGATTCAACTGATAGTCATTATATTGCACGAAGAAAAGACACAGGAATTGTCATATTGGATCAGACTCATCTAGCAGGGATACTCCAACAGCAGCCAATACAAAAATCTTCGGCAGTTAAGCAAAGGAAATCCTGCAGTGAGCAGCTAGGGCGCAGCCACCGTTCATGGGAGGTTTCACCCTAATCCCAGTATTCAGAGCATGGTTTATGTTCCAAAGCCTGAAGGTCTATTCGCCCTCAGGGCTGTTTTTATCTACACCTAATGGGAATGTGCAAGCCTTCATTCTACAGACAAATGCCTAAACCTGACCTAGAAATGAAGCCTGTGAGTATTCATACCACTAATTTCCACCAAGTTACTTACACATTGCCTACAAAGTACCTCTTTTAACCCACTGCAATCCACCCTCTTTCACTTTTCTGAAGTAACTCTTGGTTTCCGTTCTCATGGAACAGTAAACAGGAAGGCACAACTCATCTTCTCTATACCATTCAACAAAACAAGCACAGTTGCACTATTTCTGTGAAAGATATAGGTAATTCAAAGTTCCGCACATTGCTGCAGGCTAAGGGCATGTACGCAGGCAATTGCTGTTGGATCAGCTGATGTTCAATAACTTGTTATCACTCACACCACTGAGCTTCTCACTTTCAGAAAAGCCCATTACAAAACTTGCAGTAAGGCTCCTTGCTGGTCAAAGATTTTCTGAAACCCAGATAACTTGTCAAGTGGATCTTTTCCAAACATATTAAATCTGCAGAAACTATGCCAACTGGAGCTAATATTGGGACCATCTGTATTTTTTATAACATGGTCTTTAATGTAAGCTCAACCAATTTCTCAAGTACCAAAACAATGCTTGCTATCACTAAATTCCTATAATCTCTACTGAGGCCTACTTAAATTATAGATAAACCTGCACTACTTTTTGTCTTCTGGTATAATAGATTACTTCAGCAAAGCCTGAACTTTTCCCCCTGTGGTTCAGCCTCTCTATTTTAAGATCCTTCACAACTCAGGTATATGTATTTTTTGACGATTTTCTGCCTTTTGATTTATCAGGTGGTTGTTACATTTCTTCTATTGACATGCCAATCAATGAATGGCTTATCTTTACTGACTGGAAAGCAGGTATTTGCTCAAGATATTTGAAGTGAAAGAAGAAACTGCAAAATCATTCAACTTCTCTGCAATGTCCTTAACCTTCATAATTGTCTGGCAGGCTTTCTCCTTCACTCATACTTTGAAACATTGAATTTGTTGTCTGCGCTCATCTGATCAGATTTCTCACCATTTCTTTCTTGCAGTATAGTTTGCTTCCTATAAGGCCAGTTCCGTTTTCTGAAGGACGGTTGTCTGCTGCAAATCAGTTCTTCAGCTTTAATTTTTGAGTAGGCATGCAAGATTTCATACAGCATGATTTCAAATAGCACAAGTTTGACTAAGCTTTCCAAACTGCTCCTCCCCAGGGCGCCAGTTAGATCAACTTTACCAAATGCTGAAAGTATCATCATGCCTTGCTGGTCTCTTCCACCCTTTACCTCCTGCTCAACCCCCATAAGCCTACAGCTAGGGGCAGACCTACACAGTCCTGTCTGGGCAAGAAAGGCATATGTGTATGGCCAGAGCTCCTCATGTTACATCATTCCCATTGAAGAAAAAAAAAAAAAAGAAAGAAGGAAAGAAAAAATAAAAGGAAATTCTGTTTCTGACCCTTGGTTTTGTGGAGATACAATCAGAAATATGATCCAAGAGTGCTGACTGAATGCTGTCTGCTCATGCCTTGAAATGCCTGTCAGAATGAGTTGTCACATGATTTTTACTCATTTTTACAGCAAGTCTTTCTCCTTTGATCTAGTAACTATAGACACTGGGAGGCATCAAAAGTGTTTGAGTTCATTCAGGCTTTCAATCACAATGCAATAAGGACCTTGATTTTTAATTCTTTGTAACAACTTCTTCATCTATGGTATATTGTCAACACTCTGTCCACATCATCTGGACCTTTTTGGATGGCTGCACTGGAAATGTGGGAAGGCACTTTTTCTACCCTGCTACCACCTCTAGCCACATCATTGTATTTTAGCTGGTCCACACTCTAAAAGCCAGACTTCAGCCTAAAATCCCTGGGCAAATATGCTGCGCACACTTCAGCATTTTGCTGAACATCCCTACTCTGTAAAGCGGTGTACCAACGTCTCACTGGCAGTTTTACAGAAGTCCACAAGGAAAGCTGTGTCTGAGAAGAGAATAGCCCTAACGGAATGACCTTTACTGGGACTTGACACCTGCTACCTTGTAAGCTTCTTATACACACAGCTTAATCCACCTGGAGGCTTTTTTGCTTGATGGAAGGTGATAAAAAAGCTGTTAGACTGTAAGCTCTGTCTTAGATTCAAAGCATGTAGGCTCCTTGATATTCTGAGGCTTAGGGCACACAGAGGGGAAAAATATTTCTTAGTTCATGTGCAATTCTCAAGTTGCTTATTAGGGATGAACCCTGGTCTAAGAATCACTTTACTGGTATGAAAGTAAAGAAAAGGTTTCCTGATAGGAAGAAGGGTCCCACTCCCGCAGTACTACAGACAAGATAATGTTAATAGTGATCATAAAGCTTTCCTCAGCAGACAAGAAGAACAAAGAAGCCCAACTCTAGAAATTTACAATCCACAGAGGATCAAGCAGGTTGTATTCTGGATACTTTAAAGGTGAATGCTCTAAAACACGCATCAGTCCATAGTGATAAAACTCTGGTCCTCTCTGATCGTAAATAATTCCCTCTTTCTTTGAGACAACAAGGTCTAAATCAAAAAGCTGTACCACTGTGATTTTTAGCATGATGAAAAAGGGGCAAAAAGCAGAATAAAAAGACAGGCCCCACTCCAGCATTACCTTGGCCCAGCTGTTGGAAGAAGCCAATACCCAAAGACTGAACTAACCTCAGAATTAGAACAGAGGAGTAATTAGCATTATTTGGCAGTTAGCTTTATTTAGAATCTAAAGGGAAAAAACCCAAACAAAACAAAACAAAAATCCCACATGCCAAACAAAAAAGACTCAAAGAACTGACCTTTCAAACAGCTGATGCCCCTGACCAGAAACGACCTATCACTAACCACTCAAACTAGTGGAAGCACAAGCAAGAATAGCATACCAAAAATGCAGTGGTGGCTTGAAGCTGAACTAATGTTCTTCAGGTCACTGCTCCTCACCCTCTTCTCTCACTGTGCCAAACACCATCTCCCCTCAGGGAAGTGAATCTCCAGAGCTCATCTTCCCTCCTGCCTGAGTTACAGTGCATCAAAGCCACCAGCCCTGGGCTTGCAGGACCTGGAAAAGGAAATTGTGCAAACCCTTTATTCCATGCCATCAGAGGAAGCTCAAATGAGCTCTCTTCAGCTGAAAGCTTTTCTTAGCAGAAGCTCCCATTTCATGCTCCCCTGGGCATCATTTCTATGATTTATTTTTATTCACTGAAGGCTAATGTTGACAATCTCCCATCACCATGGAGTCTTCAAACACTTGGTCCTCTGCAGTTGTCCCACGTGATTAACTTACTGTTTTAAAGGGTGTGATGCAAGAAGTTCATAATGGAAAAATTCATGCAGAGATGACTGTTCAAGAAACACTGTGAAACAGACAGGAGCTTTTTATTTATTAATTTAAAGATGGTTGACACCTGTAATGATGGCTTTAGTCACCTAGATCTAAGGGCACTTGCAAGTACTTATAAGATCGGGGTTTATGTTTGTAACACTCCAGTTGTATTATATATGCCAGGCTCTAAATGTAGCCGAATCTAACCTTTATCTGCTGGCTTTTATAGTATCAGCCATTTATATGAAGTGAGTGGAACATTGGTCCTCCTGTTCAAGTTTCCTGAGATTATTCAGTATTAGTATTGCTGTGATTAGTCACACCATGGCTGCTGTTCTTGGAGATTGTTTGATACAGTATATTTCCCACTATACACAAAGCAGCACTGTAGGAAAACCCAACTCAGTCAATTTGAGCAGCCCTTCTTGAGCTACATTGGCATATTATGTATTGGACAGATAAAGCTGTGATCCTATCTAATATATTCTTTGGCTGGTTTGACTGATGTACGGAATGAATGGAGATACCTAATGCTATCCAGTCCTGCTGTTGAAAGATAATGGCATCATTATTTGAAGACAGACCAAAAAGGGAGTGGGGGAGGGAAGAGTTTAACCACTGCTTCCCACATCCATAAGTAACACGAACACAGCAGTGTGTGAAGGAAGAAAATCAGGTAAAGGAGACTTCTGACAGCAAGCTAAAGAAAAGTAGGAAGTGAGAATAAGGAATAGCTCTAAATATGGATGTGATGCCACTTCTGCAGAAATCAGGGTGTCCCAGCCTCATTTGCAGGAGGTGCTCCACAAACTGCAAGGCACTTTTAGAGAAGGAAACTATCCAAGCCCTGGGCTATTGTATTCTTTTCCTCATTTTTATAATTATTTGCTGTGATGGCAGAAGCTCCTACACCTCTGAGAGAGGGGTTACCATATTCCTATGGCTGTACGCACTAAGTGGCATGTGAGAACATTTGCAACTTCCCTTGTGGATACTCTCTATTGATAGCACTCCATAACTCCAGGCCTGCCAGGTTTTTAAAATATAAAGAAAAAGAAAGATAGGGTTTTTTAAAGTTTCTGCCAGTTGATCAGCTGCTTTAAAGCATTAAACAGGTATTTAATGTTTCCAGTGTTTAGGCTGACTTTCTATCACCAGGGCCACACAAGAACATTTAAAAGCACATCAGCATTTACCGAAAACACCTTGGAGCCAGTCCAGGAAGGGAGCCAAGAAATCTTCTCCTGCGTTGTAACAAAGAAATGCAACAAGTAGCAGCTCATAAGAATGATTCTAAAGAAAGGGACAGACATGACAGGTAATGGAAGTGCAGCATCACCAAATAACAGTTAATGTAAAGCACAATATACATTGTGTCATAAATGTAAAAGCCTGAGACATGGAAGACGGTCCCATAAGACAACCAAAAAATGGTGTCATTCAGTGACATGTTTTGTTAAGTCCTGTATATAAACTCGCCTGATTCCTTGAAGTCTACAAGCAGCCTTGCATTTGTTGTTCTTGATGGGTTAAGACACCATTGAATTTCCTGATGACACACCTTAGTCTGGAAGCAACACCATTTATAGCGCTTGAACTATATGTATTGTACAGTTTTACCCAATTTATTATTATCAAGATATACCTGGACAGCTTTGTTAATAATCTGCTGTAGTCACTACCTGAGTTTAGTTCTGATGTTTTCAAGCACTACTTCAAAAATCACTAATTGTTTTGTTTCCTATACCAAAATACTCATAATCAGTGACAGCAAATGATACTTCATCTGAGGAATGCATGTGCATGTATGGAAGGAACCACTACATTGTGGCTGCACAGACTTTCACTCATTTGAATAGTAGTATGATTCAAAGACTACCCAGATTAACCAGATACCACTGCAATTGGGACTGTAGATACCCACATTTCCTGCTGAAGTTCTTCCTTAGCTTATTTAGTTAGCTTTTAAGGACCCTCCTCAAGGCCTTTTACACAGATATTTTTCTTGGTTTTAAATTCAGCTTAATTGACACTTTTTTGACAATTTAATTAGAATTACCTTTCCTTTGTGATTACATTTACACTTTGTCTCTGTGCCAATTTTGATCCATTTAATTAGTTTTAACTACATCCCACACTGCTCACCTTCAGAAAAACACCTATTACATCAACTCTGCTGGTTTTCTTATATAAATTATCTGAATGCAGAGGAACTTCAAGGAAAAACACTTGGGTTTGTCCCTCAGTCACACCATGATCAAGTTCTATGAATGACCTACCATGGTCACAAACAATTTAATGGGATTTTGGCACCTCTAGGGTTTTTCCTTCACTTATACATAGACATAACCTTTAGTAAGGTAGTTACTAAAAGCCAAACTGTGCCCTAGCAGCCATCATCAGCTGCTGCCTGTAGGGATGGATTTTAAAATTTTATTATGGATATCTTCTCACTGAAAAATACTTGGAACTTACAGGTAGCTCTTTGCCTCCAATACATTTTTCAAATGCTGTATTTGTAAGCTGTTGCTTTCATTGACTTTCATGCAGACACTGAGAACAAAACAACATCGCTACCTTTGCCTGACAGCACATACACAATCTCAGGCCAATGCTTACATTTATGCCACAGGGTAGTGTGACAAAGCATGTATGTTATGTGGACTCTCCAGTCCTGGGGAGCCTCAGAATCTCCTTGTATAAGACCTGGAGCAGTCTGCACTCTGGGCAGAGGGGGAACTGACCAGCTCACCTACAGAGTCCTTTTCTGACGTAATTATTCTATGCTTCCATTAACCTGATGAAAAATTTCATTCGAGCTTTGTTGAATCAGCGCATTCTTCTCAACCACCTTCATTCTACCAACAAGGACACTGAGTCAGGAAGTTTTACACCTGGAGACTGATCTTACTGAACTTCAGATACTCAATTGAGATGGCTAAATTAAGAACCTAGTTGTTCTACATGTCATTATCACTCCAAAATGACAGCATGACACCATGACTTACATACACTCCAGATCTAATCAGTAGGAAGCAAGGGATAATTATCATATAACTCAACTGAGTGCTTAAAGCAGGTGAGATGGACTTGGAATCCAGCATGGACTTGGAATCCACCATGGAAAATCTATAAGGAAGAATTACTAACATTTTCTGCATTTCTTGCACTACAGCACACTCACTTCTTTTGACAAATTGAAAACATATTTTTTTATGTTCATCATCAACATCAATGCCTCAAGAATTAGAGTGGCAATGATATTTGAAGTGGTTCCTCTAGTATTACAAACTGAGTTAGTACATTTCCAGATTGTTATCTGATGTCCATAAACTCAGAGGAATATTTTAAGTACAGTACTTTTATTTTTTTTTTTCCTTTGTGGAAAACTGCAGCCTGCTAGACTAACATTGTATATCTTTTTCGGATTACTTCTCAGGTGTTAAGTCTTTCAATAGATGAACTTGCAGTTGAAATTCCAGGGAAGGGTACAAAATAACCTGACATCCGCTGTTATCCATGAGAACTGGGGAAAATGTTATCACTGCTAGCTCCTTTTCAGCCGATTCTCAAAATTCATCTGGAATTTGGTAAATCACCTGCCCCTTCCTGCAATAAACAAAAGTAACTGGACTGATCCATCCTCTTTCTGGGAAATATAACAGGAGGGTGTAAAATGAACATTGTGCCCAGCCCATAACACAGATTATAATATATATTTTTATCTTGATTAATACTAGGCAGATTTTTTTGCACTGATCTGTACCAAACACTTGATGTATAGCCATAAAACAGTATAAATTGATCCTGCACTTGCCAGATACAGATTTTGTTTATCTTACTGAGGAAGAGGAGCATGTGCTAAAAGAATTAGAGTGATGCCAGCTTTCAACTGCACAGACCACTACAGCCGTACTGGGAGATCCCTCCCCACAACAGGCATGAACTCAAAATCAGGAGGCTTTCAACAGCAAACTCTGGACAGTTTTCTATGTAATTTGTTCCCAGTTACTAACAAAACCAACCAAACATCCAGACTAAGATTAATTTAACTTGAAGACTTTCCCTCTAGGCTAGGCATCTGCAGTCTTAATGACCTTTTGAAGCACAACCAAAGACAGCCCCATGAAAACAAAAGGGAAACCACAGGGTTCTACACACCCACAGCCACACTACAACCAAGTGGGTACATTTTCAGCTTTTTATGGCAGATTCAGAGATTCCTCACTCTTGCTCTGTGAGGAACAACTCACTGTTTACTTTCGTAATATGGGAGCCGTCCAGATTAACCACAGGCTTTTTCCCCAGCCATGGTAGAGGAGCTCTTTAGCTAAACCCCTTAAATGTTCTAATAGTTGCAGCAGGCGTGCCACAGATTTTCCATCCATGTCTTTGAGTTGCCTCCTCCACTGTCTGGAAGAAAACTAATGACTGGAAAATATTTTAAGGAGCATAAATAGGATGATTAAGATAATGCTAAGATGAACAGCTCAACATCGGCCTTATGAAAAGTCATGAAAAGGCTGATATTGGATAAGATAAGTATAAAAATAAGCAAGATTATAATTAATGCTAATTAATACTAATTACTTCATTAGTTTATGATGAGAGAAAAAAAAGGCAGGTTTTATCAACCATACAATCACTAATAAAATTATTGGTTTAGTTAAAGGCAATTACATTAACCTGCCACATTTCTGTGAGGTGTCTGAGTTGCCCAAAAGAAGTCTGATTATTATACCACATGATGAACAATTATTCACTTCTGAATACGAAAGATAGATATCAGAGCATTAATCTCTAAATCAGCAGGAAATGTATATGTAACATGATGAAATAGTTGGTAGCCACAAAGACGAAATTAGTAACTAACAAAGGGAACACTTTCAGCAAGGAAAAGATGGTAGATGCTTCAGAATTTGAAGTCTCTTTGAAAGAAACTTTCTTAGTGTAAGCATCTGGTGCGCTTACATAATAAACATTAGCAGCTTCATGCAAAATTAAAAGAAAAGGCTCTGGTTTGTATTACAAAAGCGATAATCATAATGCTCTTTTTAGGCCTTAAAATGAATCTGTTAGCATGGTTCCAATGTGCAGCGCATGGGGTTCCTCAGCATGATCTCAAATGCATTTTCTTTGATGCATTGCTCTCGGACAGCCTCAGAATCATTAATCCCAACATGGCAGGGTCTGTTCCTTGCTATTTCTTCTTACAGTTACTTTCATCCCTTCTGCAGCAAGAATTTTGGAGCAGAGTATTAGCTTTCTTAAAGACCTCCTGGGTGTGTCATTTAGCCGTGGCTCTGTGTTGTTAGACTGGTTTCCACAAGGATCAACCAACTGCTCATATTACTGACCTGGTTTACAGTATTTATTGTAATGCTTTCTTTATTACCCTAACTCTTTTAGATTCTGGTAATATTTTATGAAAGGTAACATTACACCTTAAAGCATACACCTTATTTTTTGCCATTACACCTTGAAGCTGCATCTACCTGAAAGATGACACCACCATGCAATGCCTATAAGGTTAAGTATCCACCCTTGCATTTGTTCTCTTACAGCCAGAACAGATTTTCATCATACTAAACTGTATTGCCTAGGTGCCCAAATTTTAGATATTAACTTAAGATCTTAACTGATGTGCTGCAGCTGAAACCCACCTTTTGCTCCCTGCCTGTCAGGGGAAATCATCACCTCCAAGGCACAGCAGCTCCTGACCACTCAAGGCTGGGCCAGCCCCTGAAAATACATCTCCCTACCACAAAAGGTCCAAGAAAACTGATACCAAATTAGATTAGCATTTTCCTCCTTTTCCAAATCACCTTCTCTTTCCTGTTTATGACATTTCTGTAGCAACCTTAATGGTTATTTTGACCCAATGCACCTTGTGATAAATGCCATAATCATCCATTTGGAGGCTGTCCCATGTTCTCAAGACCATAGATTTTTGGATCGCAGCCTTTTATTTCATTTTCATTTGGCTTCTGTTCCTAAGCACTTTGCTTATTATCAAGCCCTTTTGTTGTGTGTACTCCAGTTCCATCCTACTAATTGGCTACAGTGTAGGTCCATGATCCCTATCAAATTAACTCCTATTGTAACTGAGCCTGCGAAAACCACATTGCCTGCATAACCTCCTCTTTAAGTCATGCTCTCATTGCTGTACACTTAATGTTGAACTTGCAATAGCTTCCTTTACACTTTCATCAGAGACTATGTATCTGAAGCTATCTTGGACAAAAGCATCTCTTACATAAAAATAAATGCCTTTTTATAACCACAAAACATCTGACACAATGGTTAATAGCTAATGGTAAAACTAAAAATCAGGCCTCAGTTAGGTGACTATTGATTTTAGAAGGACCAGTGGATTCTTCTTGCATGACATAGTACAAAGCATAGAGAGTGTAATAGTCAA
This sequence comes from Psittacus erithacus, assembly GCA_009867235.2. Classification (NCBI taxonomy): domain Eukaryota; kingdom Metazoa; phylum Chordata; class Aves; order Psittaciformes; family Psittacidae; genus Psittacus; species Psittacus erithacus. Next base: position 32,737 of record WYDI02003081.1, on the reverse strand, counting down.
GATTTTCTATTGTTGCATCTAGGCATGGGTAGTAAGAGTTTCCTTCTGCATAGTTTAGTGACCTTGTGCAAGACTGGGGAAAAAAAGAGGAAATTCACTTTAAATGCCAAGACATTTCATTTACTCTAGTCATCAAGGCTCTCTATAAAGTCAGTGAAACTTCTATCCTGAGCCAGGCACCTGGCCATGCTCTAGAAACCCATTTCATTTGGTTTAAGTAACTTTGTAAGAATCCCCTCAAAAAGCAACTCACTGGTGAAGATTTCTACACAGATGTTGTTACCCAGAACAAAGCCATGATGTACAGGTGCCAAGATTCTTGGGGCAGAAAAAAAAAAACACAACAAAAAAACCCCAGAAAATGAGCTACTGGCAGTGCTTTAAGAAGTGGCTTAGTGAAAATAATTAGAACAGGAAATAGCTCAGTAGAAGCTACTTGAGTACTCCTCTTGCTATTTTTATTTGCACTGGTTAATACATTCTTATGTCTTAAGATAACTAGGCCAACTTGTCTAAAGGAATGCAGAACAGTGTGCTAATTTCATCTCTGCCTCACAATTCACCAGTGTCAGCGCTCCTAAACTGGAATTACACATCCTGTCCTATTTGATGACATTGCATAGCAAGTTCTATACATTGTTACTTTTTGATGTTAAATTAAGCACTACAGTCAGGTTTTGACAAAACCTGTTGGACTAATAGTAGTCACTCACTCACCCTGCAGCCTTCAGTACCAACTTTTCCCACCTCTCCCTTGTTAACATCACATTAACATTGTGTTAACATTGTTGACATTGCTGTCTTCAGCAGCCGCATACACAAAGCATCCAAAACTCTCCAGTGCCCTTTAGTTATTACAATTCTTGGAGTAACTGATTAGCATATAGACTTAACTACATAGAGATGCTAATAGAAAAATACCTTACTTGACAAGCACAATCTGCTTTTTAAGAATTTCTTCTGTGGAACATTACCTCAGAAAGCACAAACCCCAAAAGGTCACTTTCAGTTCGGGGTGAGACTTCAGGATTCTGCAGTACCTTCCTGACAAGTCACTGGCTGCCTCAGAGAACAGAAATTGCACTAACATATGGAAATTCCAGAGCAACTGTTTGTCATCGGATTAGAATGTTGATAACTTAAAATAAAGATGAGAAAAGATAGGTGATAAATGTATAGCTACAGTTTAGGAGGAAATAAGCCCGCCACCACCAAACCTGTGTTAATTTACTTCTATAATGAGGCATTTCTGAGTGCCAAGATCCTATTTTTTTTTTGCATGTGTATGTCTCACTGAACCTCCTCTCTGGAGTGCAGACCCACCCAGCCATACTGAGAAGGTAAAACTTTAAATTATTTAACAGAGGCATTTGCACTGGTGAGGTAACAGGAGTCTTTTAATCATGGTTCTCTTATTAAATGAAATAAAAATTATTGTAGGCAATTTTTCTTTAGGTTCATAAGTATCGCTTTGTTTAGAGTTGCCTTATGAAAAACCTGCCTTTAATGAAAACATTCGCTTTCCAAATAGCCAGTGACTCACATGCTTTTAAACCTGCTCTCATTTCTATGAGCAATACTGATGACTAGAACAATTTTTGCTTTACTCATACAGCATGCAGCCAACATAAGGATATTTAGAATAAATACAACTTTGGATGCACAGATAACTAAAAGGGCAAACTTACGACCAATATATCATGTCAGTACAACTACATTGCTGATCCTTCTCTTCCAATCCAGCGTGAACCTGGAACGAAATAGAGCCCAAGGGGCTATTTCATTTTCAAGAGTCAGACAGGTCTCCAACATGCCACTACACTTGATTCTTGGTCAGTGACATTTCTTCACCCCCAGTATGCACATACAGCATCATCCATACAATATTTCTCTTGTGAAGACAGGCTGGCCAATAATATTTAATTATTTAATGCCTCACGTACAAAAAACCTGCAATAACCTGTGGGTACAAGAAATTACTTCATTTGTTAACGAATTCAGAAAAAAAAAATGATTAATTTTGAAATAAAGTTTGGAAGGCATTTTCTCCTGAAAAAGCACTGGCTGTTTGGTATGCAACAAGCACCCATACACCCTGTGCAGCCACTTAGGCCATACAACACTGGTGGTGTGACCTGACAGTAAAACACAAAAGAGGACATTGTTCACTTTTGTTTCTCCTTTGCACTAGAAAGAAACACCACACAGCTATCTAAGAGCAAACAGAGATCTGTGAAACGTTCTTGCCTGTTATTTTGTATAGTCAAATTGGCTTTTTACAGGTATGTACCCAGTTTGCCTTTACACTGTTTGTTTAAAGGCAATTCATTCATAATGCTAACATAACACAGATCACTAACAGAAAACACAGAGAGGCAATTTTTTCCTTTCAAAGCAGCATAGTCACCACAGGATAAAATTCAACCCTTCGTATTTAGCAGAGGGAAAAAAATTACAAGATTTTAAAGTATATTATAATGCGCTCTCTATAAAACAAAATTAGGGTTGAACTCCTTATTCACTTAACTGAGGTGTACCAACTTCTCCCATACAATTCCTGGCACTTAAAAGAGGTGCCTGTGGAGGAGCCTGGCTGTCCTACACTCCCCTCTCCACTTCCAACAGAGACAGAAATAAATTTCCTAAAGTATAACTCCTGTCCTCCCCCACCAGTCCTAAACAAAACCTTTCCTTCCCCTCTATGTGAATGGCTTCAGTGAGACTGGGAGGTACACATCAGATTGCTTTCACAGTTCTTGATTTATTATCTACATGGAGACAAATTATAGTTGCTTTATAAGAACACGGACTGGAAGTAATGCCCTGGGCCATCATATCAAGACTCCTTTCTCCTCAAGTCCCAGTGTTTACCTCCTCTGAAGTATTTGTAGAGAGCAGTCACAGTCCTTCTCAGCTCTCATTCTGCTAGTCCAGATAAGCTGGGGTCCTTTGTTCTCTCCTTGTAAGACAGCTCTGCATTTTCCGGATTACCCTAGTAGCCATTTCTTGGTGCTTATTCTGGATTGAATTAATCTTTCTCAATTACATTGACCTGAAATGCACACATTGCTGCAGATATGGCCTAATTCCAGCCTTATACAACAGTAGTAATGCTTCCTGGTACACTGGAAATACTTGGTCTCACAGTTGTTTGGATCCTGGTTGCAGTTTTTATAGTGGTACTGCATAGATGATATACAAATCTCCTAAGTTAAACAAACAGATATCAATCTGTCTTCTTCATTCGTGTTTCCACAGAGGAGCTTCCAGCTAGTCATGCCTGCCCTGGGCTACAACAGTTTTAATGAATCAAATGAAACAGGCAACAAACATTTTTGTTCTGGCTTCACTAGCTGAGATATTAAACACATATTAAGGTCATTATTTTAGAGTTGTTTTCTCAGGGGCTATTTCCAAGCCTTCCCCAGGATTAGCCAGCCCCATTCAGAAGCACATAACCCTCAGCATCACAGGCCCATAAGGCTCACCTGGCTGCTCCCAGCATGAGTAGCAAAAGGCTGATAGAAGTTTGTGCCGTCTCTTCTTTTTTCTTTTATTTCAGAAATATTTTATTCAGCTCACCAGAATGACTGAAACCAAGAAATCCAAACAGTTTAATGATACAAAATGGTTCAAATTAGTGTCTGTCTTGTTTTTCTCTGTAGTTTAAGGGATCAATATTAATGAAGAGAGAAGCTATAAACATCACTAATGAGGATGAAGTAGAATATCCCCCACCAGAGCTGTATACACTTGATCTTGTACCAAATGAAGATGACACCCGCTATTAAAGGCTGCATTTTAATCCAGCCACAGTAATAACAGTGAAGTTAGTGCTATTGGTAAATTTTAATAGATGATGTCTTACAAAAGCACCCTACTTGAAATTCAGCTCAAAGACTAAATTAAAGTTAAAGCCCTAGTCAGTTAACTGGGCTATAACATGTGAAGAATTGATTTTCTTATTTTCAGCTGTCAGACCTGCTACAAAGAATGAGTTTTAATTCTGGGGATGTTATTAAACTCCCTGCTTAACTGGCAGAAAAATGGAACCGCCAGCCTGGTGACAGTGGTATGGCTGTCGGAGTGAATGACACCTGTCAGAGTATGATGAATGACCCTCTCTGCCCCACAATCCCCCGCTCTGTCACTCAGGTGAGGGCCATTAATCTTCATCGAGGGCCTGTCAGGCCGGGCAGCCATGACAACAAAACGTTCTCTCGCATGTGCTGCCGCCACGCACGTAGCAATGTGATGTTCGTATTGTCACAGCGACGCTGAATTAGCATAATTTATTATGACTTTCCTTCCCCCTGAGCCCCCTCCCCACCCAAAACCCAAGTAGGGGAGAGATGCGATTAGACAGATGGAGGGTAGGCCCAGCCTGCCAGCCCCAGAGCCCCCCGCAGTGCTTGATGAGGAGTGGAGCATCTCTACAAACCAATCAAAAAGCTGGCAGTTCAATTACAGAGTAATAAAGGGACATTCATCATTCAATTAGGCACCTGTCACGGTTTCACAAAAGGGAAAACTTCTAACCTGAGACTCCAGGGAGAAGACGCTACAACCAGGAGGCAGAGAAATAAATGAAAAAAGGACAAAGTCAATTACTGGCCAAACCAGACAAAAGGAAATATGTTAAAATAAGGGAAAAGTTATCCCTGGGCAAAAATCAGAAAAGTTACATGACCTTACAAAGATTATAAAGGGCCAGCATTAAAAGAGCTCTGCCACACTACTCTGACATGCACACTACCAAATTTCCCCCCTTGCAAGCTTCAATGAAAACTGAAAAAGCTGAGTATTAGCACGAAGAAATCTTTAGAGAAATAGGATTTTGGTTTAAAAGCCCATATATTGCTACTGCAACAGAGCAGACAGCACACACCACCTTTAGAAGGAGCACATCTATTCATCTCAGCTAGTTGCTGTGCCTCATTTGAAATGCTATAAACACCTGGGGTGATTCTTCCTAGAAACATCAGCCATTCTGTTCACCACCACCAAAAGTAGGTGAACCCACTTCCCAAATACCCAACTAAATAGATCACTACCATGCCATTTCAATGCTAAGACTTGGCATGTAAAACAGCAGAGAGATTAAGCATGCATGCTCCATGCAAAGTTATTTTGTTCAATTTATGCGCTTCATAGTTTGCAGAACCCAGATCTTGAAAGTTACGAAAATTAGAACACGGCAAAGATGAGATTGTTTGTCAGGCGGAGACTGGAACTAATGTGGATTTATCCTGTTCTGCAGCTGCAAATAACAGGTAAAAAAAATAATAATATTAGATTGCTGAACAGCTGCTTGTGCAATAAACTCCGTTAAGTTGATTACCTGCCTGCTAAGAAGGTTTATAGTAAATTGCAACTCCAACATTAAATTACCCAAGCAGCAAAGGCAGGATTTGGTTGGAAAGATGTAAGACTAATCCAAAAATGTTCTTTAGAGGTGATGAATGAAACCCTGTCTAACCAGCTAAAATGGGTAGAAAAGTCTAGAGTGGCCCTATGATTTGAGTTCAACACTCATTTTTAGAAGGGCTCACAAGTCCTGGCGCCTGCTTACACAGAGCAGCACAGGGCCACGATGAAACCTCCATTTATCACTATGATCAAAACGCTGCATGTCTCCTCATCCCCCTGCCCCGTCACAGTAAGCCCAGGAGCATGCCACGCTAACACAGCTATAAAGTTTCCAAGAGACAAGCTAGTTCCTGTGTGGGGTTGCAGTTTGACATGTAGATGTGTCACCTCACTCAGACATGGGTCAGGCTTCATTTCCAAGTGCTTGTATCACACCAGAGTGTAGGATTTACACCTCCAAATCATGCCAATGTTTCCCAAAATCCTGCCTAATAGTTCACACAGTATAACAATTAGGGAATGCTTTGGGCATGTTTTGTCAATTAATAAGGAAAAAAAATATCATCAGATAAATTTGCTTGGCTTTAACGTATGAGTAACTCCGATCACGAGCAGTTATTTAAAGCAGTAGTCAGAAGCGGTCTTTCTGAGGAGGGAATAGGTATTAGGCAGTGTTTTCTTTACAGGAGGTCTAAATCTACAACAGAGTGCAAAGAAAAGTAAGCAATTGATTTGTGTGCTGAAAACTTCCTCCCATGCCTTCTGCATTTGCATCCCAGGGCCTAATGAAGTTCTGATATAACATAACAAAGAGGCTAACAATGCCTACATACCTTGCTCGCAGGGGGTGCTGCGGAGATCAGTCTGTTTAGGTTTTTAAACTGGCTTGGAGATGAAAAGTGCTACATTGCAAAAATACTAGCTATAGCACTGTGCATTGTCTTCATTACACTACTTTGAAAAAGTCATTATAGACTATTGTATCAGCTTTCCCATTACACCAGTCAGGGGAATTTTTGTTTTTCCCTTAGAGTATAAATACATTCTAAATACAAGCTTGCAAAATCCTGAAGGTAGAAGAAAAAAAACCAAAAACTAACGTTCAGAATTACTGAACCACAGAATTTGTAACTCCTTCCCTATCCTTTCCCCTAGAAATTATAGTTTATCAATACAGTGGTTGCCTTTGAGATTAGTCGCAGGGTCAAGGTTTTCAGCACAACAGCAGCAGGGAATGGTGTGCGCAACTCAAAGGTGTTTGATGGTATCAGTGCTTGAGGTCTTGTGTACACAGTTCCACTGCTGCTGTGCAATGGTTCAAAAAATTGAAAGCCAAGTGCCCAGGGAATAGGTTACAAAATTAGTAATTTGTTGTTCCTGCTTTGATGTTAAACAGAAAACAAACAGAAATAATAACCCTTTCAGGAAGTCTAAAAATAACTAAATAAAACAAACAGAGCTAAAAATACAACAATTGGTTTCAGATGCAGAGCTGCAATTATCAGGCTCCAAGACACCCAATTTGCTTTCTCTTCGGCACAAGCATACTTTATAAACAACCTGGGAACTCAGAGACCAAACACAGGGATTCTCGGAAGTCCTGTATGCAGGACAATTTGCTGGAAGCAGGGAAGGAAAGAGCTCTCCTATGTATTCCTAGTAGGTCACTAGTATTAAGTTCTGCTTTGCCATTTATACTTAAATAAAGATAACGTGTCACAATAACTTACTAAATACCACAAATAAATGAAGAACTGCATAAATGATCCTGTGTTTCCAATATAAAGACTTTAACAAATGAGGTTATCCAGGGCTGTCATATCAGTGATCTGGTTTATTAAGTCTTAATAACCCGGCACATTCATCCAAATGCCTCAAAGAGCACAGTTTACCCTTCTTGTTCCTGTGGATACCGTGCAGTTGCCTCAAGAAACACTATTTCCTGGGGAGGAAGGGCTACCAGGGGTACACATCAGCAAATCCACAAAAGGAAAATGAGGGTAGAGGGAATTAAAAAAGAAAAAAAAAGGTAATCAGGTTGAGACAAAAAGGGAAGACAGTAAAGTACCAGGATGAGAGCAGGATGAATAATTGATGAGCTGGTGGTTTATGAGTGAGTTTCATTAATATTATCCTGCAGGTTCATTAAGCACTGTCCCAGGCTCATCTATGAAGGTTCCTCCCGAGTTTTGATTAGGTGCTGCAAGTCTTTTGCTTAGACATCAGAACTTGAGGACTTTGGTGGTGACAACTGCTTCCTCAGCCCCAGTCCCTTCAGCCAAGCACCTTTCAGAGCTGTTTTCTATTCCCCTCCCACTAATCACAGGTCCCTAACCATGACAGCAAGTCTTAGTAAATAATATATCAAGATAAATGATAATTGTTCTGTTTTAAGTGTCTCCTAATGAGCATCATAAATTAAAAATTAATATTGCAAAGACTGTATGAATAGCATCAACGTTATAAACAGAGCAGCAGGGATCAAGAATGCAAATGAAAGTGAAACACTCCCTTATCCACCCCCCTGTATGAAAAAATTCTGGAGCCAGCAGACTGTTAGGCATTACAAAGCTAATAAATGACTTTAATGAAGTTCTGTAACAGGCAATTGCTTCCAAATCTTCCCTTCACCTTCCAATATTTGGCTCTTCTGGATTGTGAGATCTCTTTTGTTGATTTTTTTCCCTTTAAACCACCTCTCAAGAACTGGTTGTTTCTTGTTAGGTGCAACAGTAATCTCAAACTAAAGCATGCTGCTGCAGCAAAAACTAGAGAATGGGCTGGTTAACAGACTGCTGGTCCTGATCATGCAGAAAGGCTAAAGCGATTTGGCAGTAGCCATTCTGTTGTGTGACGTTGCCATTATCATTGTGCCTTCTATTCAGAGAGTGCATTCAAATGGTGTCTTTTTCTGGGTGACTGAATAAGGTACACTTAGCAATGCCCTTGTATCTCCAAGTTTAAGCTAGAAAGAAAGGAGGCAGCTGGAATTCTTACCCTTCCTTCTTCCAGAGCCGTAGTTTGTTCAATTTAGATGCAGCAGAAGTATATGCACAAGCAACGATTGCCTCCTTTTTTTAATGGCTGTAATAATCCATAGCTCAATCTGACCCCTTCATTTTTTAAGTACTGAAATTGATCCTTTTGAAGCAAGTATCTGTGGATGCTGTATTTGCATGACTGTGTGACTAATTATTCCTAGGCAGTAGATAGTGCCAGACTTACAGAAACAAACATACAAATTTACTAAGGTATGAACAATGCAAGGTACAAGTTCATGAAGGAATCTAACACTCAAAGACAGGATTAAAACACTTACATAATTTACCTTTTTCAAAAGAAGATACCTAGTAAGTCTTCTAGTCCTTGTCAATAACCAACAACCAGCTAAGGGACAACAGAAAATAAGACTTGATCATCTAGCTCATCAGACTAGATCACCAAAAATGCTATTTCATCACCCATCCTGGAAGTCCAACCCTCTCTTGTTTTTCTTGCTTGCTCCTTTAACTGGTCCCTTTGAGGTAAGAAATCACAACATCCAGTCAGTGAGCCTGCTCCTTTAATTACAAAAGACATGGGAATAGTGGGTTTAAAGAAGGAGAACTTAAGTTATACATTATGAAGAAAAGCAATTACTGAGAAGAGGCTACTCGTCTATCTCCACCATTTTTAAGCCTAAAGCAATGGAAGTGCTCATCACTGCTCAGTAATTAAGGCTGAAGTCCGCATTTCAGAGTTGTTCAACTTCTTTCCATGATGCACCCTCTCCAAAAAGAGCATTTGTTCTTTAAAGCACAAAATGACTTTTGAGAATTTATAAATATCTTCAACCTCATTTTTATGACAAAATTAGACACTCTGTGCCTTTTTATTGTCCTGGCTGAAATTAGTGCTACAATAACTCAGATTTGAAATACTGCAGCAAAATCTCAGCATAAAAGAAATTATTTTCTCTAGAGCAAAAGGTTCTCTTCTCCTTCTCTTGCATACTATCAGACAAGACCAAGACTGTTCTTAAACAAGACTTTGATGATATCAGATATAACTAAACAAAGTGTAAAGTAAGCACTATGAGCCATTTGTGCTCTCCTAGCTTTAGGAGCTTCCTCAGTGAAAGACTTTACTTCTACCATCGCTACACCTCAACAGTTCAGAATTGCTTGCTTGGCTTTGTTGCCCTGTAAGTTTAGGTAGAAGCACAGGCAAAGCCACTAAAAGCAAAGAGTCATTAAAAGTTGGAGACTAATGCATCTTTGAAATCCAATTTCATCTCCTTTGGGACAGCAAACAGTAAAATGCATTAACCATAATTGTACGTTTATCTCAGGGCATCACTAGATGGAAGAACTAGCGTTATTCCAAATTTCAGCAAGCCTGAATTGGGTTTAAATGTGATTTTAATTCTAAGGCACTTGGATTTATACTTTTGGTGTTTGGTAATTCAAATGTTACAGTAACATCAGTAACCTTTAGATTACCAATACAGACAAACCACAGTGAGTTCTATTTTAATCAGCTGGTGATAATCATTGCAGCTCCTCTTAATGGATCTATGCCAAATCTGTACCAGCTGAGCATCTAGACATGCATTTGCTCTCTTGCCTTTTTTTTTTCCTCCTTTTTTAAGTTCATAAAACTATAAGCATTACACCCAAGTGCAATTCTTCTATTCTACCAACAATGGGGTTTACACTGGCGCCCTCAAGTTTGCTCTGTGCTGAAGACACCTGCTCTCAAGGAAATGAGCTGGGACCACCAACCCATTTCATAAAGGGCCACCGAGCAGCTGTCACATGGTAGCAACTCCCAGGCAGTACTGACCTGTAACAAATCTGAACCACTGACCTAGAGGTGAAAGGCTCTATATCCAATTACCAATCCCCTGAGTGAGCCACTGCTAAGTTTTGTCCTGAAAAAAAAAAAAAAAAAAAAAAGTAAATATGCACAAAAGAATAAACACAAATGAAGCAGCACAAAGTTGCACCACTGTTAATATTTTGCTATACACTAAATCTTGGAAATCAAATATGTTACTGCTACCAGCAACTATCTGGACTCTGTGCCTATAAAAAAAGCTTATTAAGAGGGACAGACTGAAGCAATAATCCCTCTTCATTCCTCTTACATCACTAATAGAAAACAAGAATATCCACACCAGATTGCCATAAGGAAAGAAAAGATAATAGTCAATTTCATGTTGCCCCTCCAAGAACTCATCTATGTAAATAACATTTTCCCAGCAAACGGCTAAATAGTAAGCATAAAAATATCCTTATTCTGTGAAGTAAACGATCTCCTCGGCCTGCAAGTTCAAGAAAAAAAAGACACTTCATGATTGAGAGCCTGATAAAATGAGCTATAATGCCAACCAGTTAGAGCTCAGGGAAGAACACACTTTTCTCTGCTTTGGTTCCATTTCACTGACATTATTCGTGACAGTGTCAGTAAGCAGCAGCACGGCAGCACAATCTTTCCCTTTTTCGCAACACTGAAGCTGAAAGAGAATTCCTTTAATTCCTCTTTTCTTCTCTCCCAAATACATATGTATATGTAAGACATCTAACAAGCACCAATAGCACAAAAACTGATTTCATCTTGATAATTTACTGCGATTGCTATATAATTATATCAATGCATCTTTATAACTGTGATAAAACAAGCTTTAACTAAGGTACCTTTTAACAAAGGTAAGGAAAAGAGTTATTACAGATGAGTCACCGAAAGTTCACTTCCTCCAAATCATGCCGCGTGTAGCCCTCTGGGTCTAGGTAGATGTGGACTGCAAGCTCCAGGCTGAGTGGCAGCTTGCCATCCATCTGCCCATCTTGCCAGCATCTTCCTCTGTCCCACCCAAGAGAACAGAAGCTTAGTAGCAAATATGCTGAAAGGATTGCAGATGAACAAAAAGGCTGTGGAAGTCCTAATTCCAAACAGTAATTTACAGATTATTTTTTTTCTTTAAACCCCACAACAGTCTTTTGTTATGGTTTCCAACTATTTCTATCACAGAGGTTGTCCCTGACTGTAACAATGAACACATGACAGTGGAGTCACTTTGGACTCCAAATGGAGTAGTTTCTGTGCACTCAGCAGAGGTTTTGCGGAGCTGTCCACACTTTTAGCCCAATAATGCTCTCACCTGCATGGAAGATAGAGCCTTGAAGGCAGCAGAGCCAGTACACAGAGGAAGGAGAGCCTCAGTGGTTAGCACAGGGTTGGGATCTCAGCTCCAGTCCCAAGTCTGCCCCTGCCTTGCAGCAAGGCTGCAGCAGGCTCTTTGCAGCTTCCTCCTTGTTAAGAATAAGGGCATGAGTATCCTTTGCAAGCTGTATTTTGGATTCTATGCCTATAAGAGCTGAACAATGCTAATACTTAAAGAAGGAGGCACCCTGCATGCCCTGGAGAGCTTCCCTGTGCTTAGAGTGAGTGGGAGCAGTTAAGGAGCAGAAATGAAAGGGACAGAGAAACTCTCTTTTGTGACTTTTCTGTTGCACCTCAATGTGCTTTGCATTCATTTACAGAGTAGCAGTAGGCAACATGCAGCCAAAGGAATGGAGCAGTAATGATCTGAAGTCTCAAGGGAACGATTTTTTTTCTTACCAATGCTTGTGGATTAACCTGGAGTCTAACTTTGCTCTTCAGGCTCCACGCTGGGATCAGCATTTGCCCCTCACAGGGAGCTGACCATGACGTGGCGAGTTAACTTTTCAAGAGGAACCATGTAATCTGCCTCCTGCACTTGGACAGCTGTCAGGAGGGGACTTGCAATGAAACCAAATACAATGGCACACCAAACAACCCTACACCCTCTCTACTGCCATATGAAAACCAAACCTGAAATCATAGTCTCATGTCTAACCCCCTCAGGTGAAAGCACAACAGAAGACATTCAATAGCAGATGCGCTGTGGACTCTTGCTAAGAAATGAAGTTGCCCCAGAAATGTTGTTTATTGGTAATTATCATTCAGGTTCATTTGCACTTCAAAATGCTGTATGTATCATGACAGGCATTACTGTTTAACGATCAGTGGCAGACTCTCCTTTAATATTTATATACCTTTAACTTAAAATTCACATTTACAGAGTTGATTTTTGCATTAAAACTGTTTATGACACCACTGAAAAAGAACACTGTGCTTGTAGACCTCAAACTAGATATTCCTCTTTTGCCATTCTAAAATTTTCCATAATAGTTGATAGCCTTTTGGCACCTCATCCCTCCTGGAGGGGTGGCAAGCTTTCTGAAAAGAAATTTATCTTCATTCGTATCAATTGTCAAGACTGAAGCACTCTACCCTACTTCTCCAGACAATGGTTTGGATTTATCCCATCTAAAGAAAGATGGGATGTCATGTAAGCAACACTTACCAACTACACAGTAAGAACAGATATTAGAAAACTAGTCTTGACAAGACTCCTAACTTGTAAGCAGCTAGAGCTCCATGTGCAGTATTTGAATCTGCTTCTACACAGTATTACTCCATACCAGCAGCCACAAAGTGAGTCACAGAAAGCCCATTATAGTATTCACCCAAAACATAAATAAATAAATAAATAAATGAAATCAATGTAAATTGGATCAGGCCCCTAAATGCCAGAGGGGTTTATTTTTAAGAAAGTACATTGGTGAGAATCATGAGAGGGGAAATAGGAAATCTTTCAGTTTGCCTACTCTATAAGTCAAACAGATATTTTCCCCAAAATAAATATATAAGTAAATGACAATTTCAGGACTGATGTGAATTAGTCCAGAAGGAATCATTTTTAAGAAAGTTGTTAGTGAATGGAAACAGGTGGCTGTAATTTGAGTTAAACTGCAACCTTAACTGTGGTGTTTGCTATCATGAACACTATAACAACAGATGTACAGTTGCACCTTGGGATGAATTCATTATGGCCTGAGAAACATAATCATGCCATTCAGACCATATTTTGTCCATATGCTCATGTGGTTTACACCCCTGGTTTATTGGCATTGTACTTGGTTATATAGCAGGAGACTCCCAGGATCATAATTTGCACTTACTGTTACCATTCAGGAGAATCCCTTTGTAGCATAGGTTTCCCATTAAGGCAAACACTCTCTTTCAGAGCAGGGAAAGAGGGCCTAGGTCACAGCCTTTGGGGACACTGTGGAAACTTAACATCACTTGGGAAGCTTTTCATACAAAAGGCTTTACATACCTCAAAGAGATAGAAAAAAAAATAACCTGAAGAATACAGGGGCTACTGTTCAGGACATTTTACAGTTATAAAAATGTAGATTATATTGCTATCTTATCCTGTAATTTATGGGATGAATATTGTAATTCATTGAATGTCACGACTTATCTTTTATTCATTTAGTTACTATTCCATTACCAGAGAGGGAGGTTTGTCAAAGGTTAATTATTTTAAATTGCTCAGGCAAATTTATTTTGATTTGTACAATTTTTTTTTTGAATAATCAAAGGCCTATATATTCATCCTGCCTTATGAGGATTCATTAAAAAAATACTCCTTGATGATAAAGTCAGATTAAACAAATCCTTTCGTAAGGACCAAAACTGGATTCTGTCAGCTCTGTATATAAAGAAGCTAAAAAAATTGGCATGGTTCTTTCTTCCCTTTTCAGTTTTACTGTAGGAAAATTTCCTAGCAGTTTTAGGTTGCTGAACTATCCCTCCCTCCAGCAATCTATTTACAAGTAAAGAGCATCTTGCCACAGTCTCAAGACCTGTGTCCCTAGGGCAAGGGCTAGTCATTTTAATTGCTTCCAGAGCACCTATCACAACAGGCGCTCAATTTGTGCTTCAGCCACGATAAAAAATAAGCAGCACCAAGTACAATAAATACTGAAGTACTTTTTGCTCAGAAATTGTCCACTGCTCTGTACCTCTCAGTTCCCAGAGATGCTCAGTTGTTAACAATTCAGGCAGTTGTTTGCCATTCAGCTGCAAGCCCCTAACATAAAGGGCACAGGTTCTGGAAGCGATCAGCAGATCCATTCCAAAAACGGAGCTCTCTGAACACACAGAGCCAAATACTAACTCTGTGTAGCAGGCATACCTCCCTCTGTGATGACCCACAAAAGGAGCCCTGACGGTAGCTGGAAACATGCTCCCAGTAGGAGGCTATGACATGGACTAACAAAATCAGGATGCCAACCCTCAGTAAAGTCTTTTAAACATAAAACTCATGTTTTCTCCTTTTGAGGAGCAAAAAAAAAAGGGAGGCAGGGGGGGAGAAAGAGGGTAAGAGAAAAAAAAGCCCACACCACTTCGCCTTTTTCTGTGTTTGCTTCCCTGTAAGCAAAATGTGAAAGTCCTACACTTACCCTGTATGACTGCTGGAAGTTTAAATCCATGCGCAATCAAGTGCTGTGAACACCTTAAATGGAAAATGCAAAGCAGGTGCTGAGTACTGTACTAAAAAAATAATCACTATTCTTATTACTGAGCTTCTGATGAGCTTGCTGGAGCTTTAATGGCAGGGAGGATGGTCCTCAAGGTTCAAGGGATCTTCATCTGGACCCTTTTCTGCACATCATGTTGGTTTCTAACTGTAGTAACTGCTGCTGTTGTGACAGAAACTGCTGCTGGGAAGAGTAGAGCGCCATAGCAAGGGAGGCAGAGCTGCTATGTCAGCACAGCTGAGGATGGGAAGTCATACCTACACAGAAGGCCAGGAGCAAAGTAAGAGGTACAGTATGGATCAGACTCTTCTGGAGAGGGCTTCATTTTCAGAAGCTTTTATAACCAGGAGGCTACAGGAAACAGTCAGTACTCCTAAGGGCAGATTCAGACCCGTGCTGCAGGACAGCACTGGATGAGATGGCAACACAGTACTTTAACACCCTTGCAAGGCTCCATCTAGCCCAGCCAGGCAGCGCAGGGTACAACATGGGCTAACTCAGCTCCCTTCCATGCCATGTTGTAATCAACAGGGCATGGAGGGGAGTGATGGGGCAACAGTGAAGAAACCAGATCCTGCCACCTGCCTTGCCTTTAACACAGCTGCACTATGCTCCTGGAGATGTGTAGCTCCCCCATCTGTGAGGCTCCCTGTGGGGGAAGCACACAAGTTGTGGGGCTCAGCCACACAGTACCCATCAGGACTTCAAAGCCAGCATTTGCTGGCTCCCTCCCAACGTGCCACCACCTCCCCCACTACAGGCAAAGCTGCATTCACATTCTGCCTGTCCTCAGACAATATTGTGCCTTATGGGCCCTCTGCCAGCATCTGCTGTGGCTTTAACAAGAGAAGACAAGACCTAAAAATCTACCTTGAGTTACCTTGAAGTCTGGTAGATGGTAAATAAAGCAACATCCTATTGTTCTGTACTCCAGCAACCCTTTGTGTTTTCATAAAGCTCTTGGACATTATTGGGGGTGAGGGAGGGAGCGAAAAAAAAAACTCCGGGGAAACAGCTGATTAGATTCTGGCAAGGCGGCCCAAACATCTGCTTCAAACAAAAGACATCTGCATATTTCACATTTATTTTTCATAATTTACAGAAGCAACCTGCCAAAATTTAGCAAGGGAGAATAAACTAGCACATAATTAGCTAAAGTTTGCTTGCTTTAGAAGTTATTAGCATGAAGCCCAGTAGCTCACCTGGGAGGACATCAAGGAATGTAGATAACTACAGTTTGATTTTGTAAATTCAATTTTCGATTTGGTGTGCCAGGCCTAAAAACAACGTTGCCATGCCAATTAATGCAAGCCAGCAAATGTCCTGATGTCCCCATGTCATACATTGTACAGCTGTCTCAAAGGCATTGATAACCCTGTTTATTAAATAAGGATCGATTAGCCAGACGGTTTTTGCTCTGGTTTACGTGGTAGCACAGGCTGCGGGTCGAAGAGCAGAACAATCCTCCTTTTTAAAATCAGGAGGTATACTGTGTGCTGTGTGTACAGATGGTACAATGAGTGCTGGGGAAGTGGGCATGTGAATTTTTCAAGGCAGCCAAAGAGTCTTCGTTAAAAATGCAGGAAATAGATCCAGGAATGTATCTGCCCTCTGTGAGCTACACTTCCTTCACTGAATTTTGTCATCTACTGGGTCATTAGTACATCTGATAGCTAGTACACTTCTAATATTAATAGACTTAAGGGGAATAGCATGAAATCCTGAGGTTTTGAAATTCAGCTTTGAAATCAATAGGTGCTTCACTAAGCATACTCACTAACTCAGTATTTGGCTTGTAAGGGCAATAAACAGAAACAGGCAGAACTTCAGGGTGGGAAATCCTGTCTTTGCTGCAAATGGAAGTGGAAAAACTCCTGCTAACTCTGACACAGCCAGGGTTATACCCTAGAGCTGAAACAGGAGTTGAAGAAATAGGAAAGGGGGTTCTTACAAACCCCAAATTAAACCCAGGCTCATAAAAGCATCTGTAAATCTTCTGGATGAACTAAGGTGGAGGTTTGCCCTTTTCTCTCCAAGGAAGGATTTATTGTTTCAGACAGAAACCATGGGAAACTCACTTACTTGGACTGAATTCTGCTCCACATTTCAGATTTATTTGAACCTGAAACTCAGAGCAAAACTCAGGGAGTGAAAACTTAACTGCCAAAAAAGAAATTCTGTCAATCCCAAAGGAACACAAATTGCCAAACACAGCACAGCTCTAAAAGACATTTCAAGCCCCTTAATCTGGGCTTCACGGCTTGCACCTCTCCACAGCAAGATGAATTCAAGACTCCAACTGTACACCATGAACTCTGTGGGAGTTGGAGAGAACATATGAGAGTGAAATAACACCAGTTGTATCTGGGAAGGTTCAGTTCTAAGGTTTTGCATCTGAATACTGAAGGATTTTGGGAAGGAGCAGTCACAGGATGACTGGAGTAGAAGCCTCTTTTTGTACTAGACTGAATCCTTGTTTAGGTGACAGTTTCAAAGCTCTTAATCATGCCCGTAACTATCTTCAGATAGTTTCTTTTCCCCATGCCAACTTACTGCAATTGAGTCATAGCATCAAACTGGCCTAATTCCACCACATAAATGACAATCTGTAAGACAACAATCTCCATGACACTAAGTCATTCAGAGGCAGCATTTGAACTGGTACTAAAGCTGACTACTGCATCATTATAAAAGCCCCATCTAACCCGAAATGGCAACCACTGTACTGGTGCCACTGAATTTTGCTAGAAAGGATCTCTTCCTTTGAACTTGATTTATCTATTTACTGTATTTAAAATGTTCTTCAGCCAGTCCATTTACCTGCATTTAACCACTTCCAAATTGGTTAACACAGAGTTTCCCAATTCCTACTGCCTTGCTTAGAACAGCCACAAATGAGCTCCTGTTGCTTGTTCAAACTGGACAGGCTATTCTACAACACTCCCATCTTTGGGCTTACACTCAGGGAAAGCACTGGAGCACTTGCTTAACACACAAGTGGGGCTTTAGTCCTTTGCAGAACCAGGATTCAGTTACACTGCTGAAATCACTGCTTTGCACAAAGCATGAAGATTTTTATGGTGTGGTCACTAGTAAGTGAACCAAGAACAGCTACTTCTCTTCTACAGACTCTTTATTCCTCAGAAATCAACTTTTCCCAGGCCCCACTCCTTACTGCCACTGCATCTCTGTCAGGATTATAACCTGCAGAAACACCAACAAGTAGAAATAACATTTTCTTCCACTGTGCTGGATATAGCACAACAAGCAGCAACAAATGAGGACAGCAGTAAGCAGACAATCTAAGCATTAGTAAGTACATATCCTCCTAAGATGGATCTGTTGCAGTGAGTTGTGGCCTGCAGTATCTTGAAAAAGTGTGCCTACACACGGCTCCTTTTCTTAACATTAGGTTTGATCTTAGTCATGTAAATTACGTAATTTAATTCCCCTGCTTTGTTATTATTCAACTTGTTCACTCCTTTTAATTACACATACAGTAATTTATCATATATATTTTGTTATAAAGATATAATTAAACATATATTAATACAGTTTAATGATCTTGCCAGTGACCAAAATTCTCCGGTGGATTAAACAGAAAAGGAGACATTGAACATAAATTTGTACAGTAAATAAACAAAACACAGACAGCCTTGTAAAGCAGGAAGAAAAAACAAGGCCTACATGGCCAATCTATTTCAAGAATGTTACAAATGGGAAGCATTTACTATTTTAAAAGCATTAATCATGTACTCACTCCATTTATTTACTTATCTATGTTCTTCGTGTAAATCTTTCTTGGAAGCATGTAAACTTTTGAGAATGACAAACAAGAAGTGAAGTCACATTTGGTATTTACACTGTAATTTCTCAACTTCGCTGAAAGCTGATGAATTCAAAGCTCTTCATTTCTATCTGGCACCTTTTAGCAAGAAGGAATCTACTCTATACAAAAAGTATAAAAGTATATGAGTTACCACTATATGATGTAAGCCACAAACTTTATATATATATATGCTCTGAACTCCTTGATATTTGCTATAGCTTCTCACGTTTACAGAACAAAAGACAAATGGCAGTACATAAGTAGATACTCCATATAGCTAGGCATCAAAATACTTGAAAGGCTAATAAATTCACATTCTAATACACTCAGTGATAAGCTTTTGACCATGGAAACCCTCAACCTTGTGTCACTGTTCCACGTTTTATTTTTCTTGGAACAAGAGTATGGACATGTACAAGGTCAGAGAAGAGCTAGAATTGCACAGCGCAATATAAGTAGGCACTGCAACGTTTTAGCTATATGCCTGTTATTTTCTTTCTTCTGGAAACTGATTTTACTTTTTCATTTGAGATGTGCTGCACAGAACTTGAGACTCCATGGATTAAGCAGAGGACCTAGTTTTACACACCAACAGGTACCAAGCTTGTTAGCTAAGTATATAATGACACTCTGAATTGCCATACATGAACCTCTCCCAAACTCCTTTGCTCACACAGAGCCTGGCAACGTACTTACATATGTTCAAACACCCACCGTAAAGCCTGCAAAGTTCCCCTGCTGCACCACATCATCTTGCACAGCAGTAACTATTCTTTGCTTCTCCACTGCACCCACAGGGCCATTACCAGGGTAAGGATGTGTTGAACATACAAAGATGGTAAACACACCTTTCTGGAACTAGCACTGGTCATGTCGGAGCAGGGTCTAGTCTGTCTTGTCAGCAGCAGCAACTGGAAAATTCAAGAAGTAAAGCAAGGAAGACTGCAGGTTGCAAACTTCCTTCTTCCCGCAAGGGCATTTAAGACCAACAAGATAGGGAAAAAAAAATCTATTAATGATAACAAGATCCACGTTGATCATTTCTTGCGCTGCACTAAGGACTATCCTTTTCACTTTCTGAAAGCACTGGGTTAAATTGCCAAGATTATTGAAAAGGGCAGCCAGCTCCAGTTTGCAACACAGCAGCTGCCTCTGTTGAGAGGCATTCCTCTCAACATCACTCCAGCTGAAGCTGGAAGGTCAACTCCAGTTTAAAAAGAGGATGTAGGTACTGTGCTATATTCTTTGGGAAATGAAGGAACTGGGGCTTAGATCCTCTGAAATCCTCACTCCTCTTGACTAGAGGATATGAGCGTTAAATGCATCTACATCTCACTCTATAAAACAGCACTTCCAGGAGCAAAAGGCCTTCTCGTGTGCCAATCTGGTTCTGGTAAGGGCGTCATCTGTTCATAAATATGCCTTGGAGATTTGATATGCAACCACCGATCTGAACCAAATCTGTTTGGACTACAAAATTTTCATCACAGTATCACAAGCTGGTGTTGCAACATACACACAGCTGAAACAAAAAGGATTTATTATTCTATTGAAAGATCTCTTTTGGCCAAACTTGAATAAATGCATCACATACTGATACTTCTGTAAGATCATAAACTCAAATGAACACCAGCTGAAGAAGAGGACAAATGGTGATGCCAGATGACAAACTGATATAGTCATCATATTCATCAACACCAACAGCAGCCGGTCACTTCCTTCCCTTTCCTGAATTAACCATGAGGATTGTTTTGATGATTCTATAACAAGAATGTGTTAAAACCATGCATCTCAGTGGCAATTCAGGACAAGAAACTCAGAAGCCCACATCCGAGGAGGGGATGGCTAAAAAAAAGACTTGGTAGGAAGGACTAGAAAGAGTTAAAAAAACAAAACGTAACTGTGTGGTAGTGGCAGCAGTAGCAAAGAAAAAAAAAAAAATAGATTTAAGACTAAAAAGCAGGAACAAGTTGACAATAAACACATACTGCATTATTCAGGCTTGTGGAAGAGTGTGTGAACAGAAGTGATGACAAAAGCTACAAAATTCAATATGATCACTTGAAGGGTGGGAGTTTTTTGCAAGCAAACACACTGCAGCAAAGGAGAGTCTCAAAACATTTGAAATAAACATTGAAATTTTACACACTGAATTACAAGCTTGTTTATAGGCTTCACGTGGCCTTGTTTCTTTGTAATGCTGAGAAGTCAGACAGCTGCATTGTACACATGGCATTTTCAAGTGACAGTGGCATTTTCAAAGGAGAAATCTGTTCAACAATTTGGTACTAGTGTCTCTGTTTTGAGACAAAAGCATCCATATTGATCTCAGAGGGGAGGAAAAAATCATACCTAAGGCTTTAAGGACAAAGCCATTAGAAAAGAAACGTCTTTTTATTTCTGTTTTTAAATTATCACAAGTTGACTGATTTATCTTTATCAATTATCTTAAGCAGCTGCTCACATAATGTAAATTCAGGACATATACAAGAAAAAGGATGTTTGTTCATCTCTTCCAAGCACCCAAACAAGGCTCAGTCAAAAATAAAAGTACAGGTAAAAACTTCAATTAATTAAAAAGTTGAAATTTCATGCTTGGAGTTTTCAGTTTCTCTTTTAAAATCGACATCAGTTTGACTTTTCAGTTTCAAGCAGCTTCCCAAATAAAAGTATCACATCAGCCATGCTAAAGCCACTCTTCCTCCGAGCCATCCATCACCCCAGGAAGCCCACATGTCACAGGGGGCAAAGGGAGAGGGCTGTGAAGCTGCAGAAGAGGTCAAAAACACTCCTGCACTTGGATTTTCCCTGCTGTTTCCTTCACAGCTGTTCCTACCATGAATTAAAGTGGGGAGCAAGAGCACACCCTCTGCTGAAATGGCCAGATACAGCTTGCTATTGCAAAAGCCCCTCTAAAAGTCAACCCTGAAGCACCCACATGCATTTGCATTCCCCGTCCTGGAACCTCAAAATTAAGGAACTTTGGGTCTGATCCAAAGCCCAGCAGAAGGGCTCATCAACTGCAACAGGCTCCAGATCAACCCAGAAAATCAAAAATGCTTTTATTCAGACTGAGAAGCATAGTGATGTTTTCCTACAGGTTTTTTTTTTCAAGTCTCATTAAAGCCACAGGTGTGGGGAAAACTGTTACTAAAGCAGTAATAAAAATATGAAAGACTATTTCACCTATGGGCCTGGGATGGGGCTTTTTTGTTTGCCTTTTTAACCTAAATATTTGTTTTGGAAGCACTAGAAATAAAGGCAGGAAAAGGAGGATTACTTCATTATTGTCATGATCTCACTTTTTATCAGCGCCACTTGGTCTTATGCAAGGCCTAGGGGCAGTCAGGAGAAGAATGAAATACTTTAGTGAAGAATAAAGTACATAAAAAAGCAAACTACAAAAGAATTATCTGTAGCTTGTACCACTTCTTCCAAAGCTCATTTAATGATTGGGCCTTCAAATGAGGCTGCTCTTCATTTGCAACAGAAACCACTGTATGAAGTCCAAACAGAAGTCTGTTAGAACCACCTCTGAGGGATTGTTTTGCTCTGCAGCAGTTCTTGAAACCTGAAGGCATCTACCTCTCCCCCTGTAAAAATACTTGCTTTCAACCTGTGGTGAGCCGTCTTTCACCTGAATCTGGTCTAGCTCTGAAATACCTGGCATGTTGTTGAAATGCTCTCAGAAAACTTGTGGTGGCCAGGGGTATGCTCTTCAAAAACCACAGAGAGGATTTCTCAGGGAAAGACCCACTGACACAAGGGCCATGAACGTTTTGGAAGTCAATAAAGCTGAAATAGTCTTACACCTTGCTTTGTGTTTTACTGAACTCCCACTGTCTGCTGAGACAGTCCTCTCCTCACCCATCTTTTGTGATATCCAGTGGGCAAGCCTCCTCCATTCTCTTAACCAAGAGGATCCTGCGTGTTACACTACAGAAGCATTATTCTTAGTTAGGAACAACAGCCACACACCCTGATTGGCAGCACCAAGGGATTTCAGAAATGAGGGTCAAGAAGTTCAAAAAAATATCAATGTTATTTCCCTTGCAGGTGATGGAAATAAAGTGCTTTCTGTGGCCTGCTTTAATTTCATGTCAGCCAGGCAAGTTTCTCTAACAGAAGCCAAAACAAATTCTCTAAAAGCACTAATCAAAAGTCCATCAAGGTTCATACAAAGAGACTTCAGTAAGCTTTGGATCAGGCCATAGATAGATGCACAACTTGCAAAACTGAAGACAAACTTTAGTGCAGGCCAGACCTATTAAGGGAAACTTGTAAACCTCAATATTTTTCAGGTTTCTTCCTCTGACTCTTTCAGGACTACGCTCTTCTCTTAGGGAAGAGCATCTTCCTACAGTACCATCTTGTGGAGCCTGTGAGCTTCACAAAGTGATTCCATATTGTCCAAAACACTCCTCTACACAACAGGGAAAAGGAAACAAAGGTTCAGTCTTACACAGCAAGCAGCCAGAAGAGTGAGCAGAAAAAGATATTCACTAAAATAAAGTTAGACTGAAGCTATTACAACTTCCAGCATTCTCTGTCCTCCTCTATGTGAGCCTCAAGATCTCTGAAACTAAGCTACACATAACTCTGAAGTTAAGTGGGATAGAGCAAATACTTAAGACTGAAAAGGTACAGGTCATCAGTTTTGATAATTTCTTATTGAAACATATCTGGACACAAGAGTCACCTTCACAATTACTCCTTCAAAGCTTTACGTTTGTGTTCTGCCTTAGAAGATGTTTAAGTACATTTGCACTATTAACCCCGGTGCTCAGGACTGATTAGGGAAGAGAGGTTTTAAGATTATCATATACTCTAACTTGACATTTTATTTCTTCACCAATATTAACTTGGTGCCCTGTGTCCGTTTCATTTATCTTATATAGTGACTAGGCAGACAGTAGAGCTGTTTACAGATAGATTTGTGACAGCTCTATACACAATACATCTCCCATCACACAGACTTCAACAGTATTGCAATGTAGTATAGGGGGCAAGTGTATTGTAGCTCCAGGGCCAGATTTACACAGTTATTTTGGCACCTACATACTTTTGCAAAGAGAACCCGAAGTGGTTAATACCGGAGGAAAATTCATTCTCAGCATTCATCCTGGAACAGCAAGACAGCGTTCGACAGCTCCTAAGAGAATGAACTTCTGTAGTCAAACAAGAAAGCTTTTACAATAGTTTGATCTCCACACAAAATTTTTTAATCCAAAAATCATTTTCTTGCATCTGATTTTTAATACAGTCTCTCCTACCCCTGAACACATATTTGTGAATATACTATAAACTCAGTGATGACAAACATACTTAAACATCTCTTTACTTATATTAAATAAAGGAAGTTATAATTTCATGATCATTTTTGATCCCACTGAAACCAGTAAGGTTTTGCTATTTGTTTCAGGGCGAGGGGGAACTCTCCCCTTCAGCAGAGATTTCTGATCACAACTTTTCCCCACTCCCCTCTTCCCCTAAGGAAATATTACTCCACCAGCATGTTGTAAATGCACCTTTGCATTTATAACAAAAATGTAAATAATTCAAGGCAATAGCAGAACCTTGTGTGTTCTGGCAAAATCATTGATTTTCATCAGGGAGACAATTTTGGCTCAAGTCTGGAATACAGTCTATTCTTTGCCACTAGGGATTTGTGTGAAAAAGTAAACCTGGGATACCTGCCTAGAATGGCCCAGGAAACATTTACCTTACCAATAAAAACGGAGGCCCACTTAACTATTTCCCCTAAAGGGCAGGTATTCATCTAATCACATCTGGAATCCTTTCCAACTTGGTTCCTGCAGCTAATGCTACTCTGTCATGATCTGATGCTTTAATCCTAGTTATTAAACTGCTTACTCTAGTTGATAATAAAAAAAATGTGGACAAATGCCTTCCTGTCAGTGCACCAACCTCAGAGCAAACACTGTGAAGTGGGCCCCCTGCTTTCTCTAAGCAAACAGGGAACACCGTTTGGAATTCAGAGTTTCAAAGAAAAGCTGCCAGACCTAATGAAAATATTGGCAAATTTACCAGGGTGGGTTTTATTTAATCCCTAAACAACAAAGCCCCCCAAAAACACAACAACAGACCCCAGCTTTTGCAAATCTAGTTTTCCCTACTAGACACAAAGAAGTTCTTTTCAGTGGTCTCAGCAGACAAAACATAACACATACATAATGCGTGCATAATGCCTGAGCCAGCTGTGATATACTTTCACTCAAAATGTTTTTAACAAAACCCGATTTGTTAACAGATGCATCAAGTTCTTCATGATTTTACAGGGAGGAAAAAAAAAAAAATACACCCACAATTCCAAGTCTTCATTTCCCAATGTTTCATTAAAACCAAATATTTTTAGATCCAAGCGATAAAACTTTGCCAGCAGCCTCTGCTGACTAATAAGCCATTTTCTGTTGAAAACACAATATTGATGTGAAAATCGCCAACTAGCTGGGGTTTTTTTCAATATATTTATATAGCTATAAATAAAACAGACATACCAGATAGACAACACACCACATGTGAAAACAAATTGAACTCAGTATAGCAAGGGGTTTCCATTTCCATCAGTGCAAACTTGAACCTTGTCCACACATTCCACAGCATGGGACTGGATGGATTTGTCAAAATCCAACTGCACAGCCACAAAGTAATCCCTTGCATGATCCATTCCCTGCCGAGCCATATGCACATGCACTAGTTTGGTCACACAAGAAGATAACCTCGAAAAATCATAGAATTCAAATAAAGCCTGAAATGTTAATTGCAGAATTCAGACATTCACTTTCTGGCCCAATGTAGAATCCTTATTTCAGACTTGAAGGCTGAGGCTATCACTTCATTTCTCAGTTCTAGGAAAGGGTAATTACATATTTTTGGCTATTTCCTTCAATAACTCAAATGCATTCCTGCAAGAGGGATGCCTCCTTCTTCCTATCTCAGGAGCATCACTCGCTAATCCTCTTGGCTCCTCATCAAGGCAGTGTAGTTAGAGGCCTCTGTGGTGTCAGGAGTGCAATACTACCTGTCAGAGTCGCTGCTGCTCAAAGAACTGAAGAAAGTCACAGCAGTAACAGGACAATTTTGACCCTCAGTTAAAGGATAGAAGGCTAGCAAGGATCACAGTCACAGCTGAGAACTCTCACCCTACAGGGTAACCCTCTTTCTGCCACCAACTCTGATCCCCACCTTCATAACAGCCAAAGGACTCATGTTGCCTTGGCTCTGTTTTGCTGGGGTAGTTTCCTTCCATTTTAGCACATGCACCCAAGCTGAAGCAAGAGAAACAGCAGGAACACATGGCCAGGAAGTATCAGCAGGCTATTAGATCAGCTCATCCATCTTGTGGTACCTCATCTGTAACTGTCTAAATTAGAAATACAGTCTCCTTAGTCCCATACATAATCAAGAGAGAAAGACTCTGAGTGAGTGTGATTCAAAATGCCTAGGGTTAGTCCTTTCACAAGAGCTTTCAGAGTGCAAGCTTTAGCCTTCCTCAGAAGAAGCCTGCAGAGATTAACCTCTAAATTTAGGAGTGTAGATCAAGGCAGAATGATTAGTCCCCAAAGAAAACAACTCCTGAGCTGAATCATCCACTGCTACTGAGATTTACCTAAAGCAGGCAAAATAAAATCAATGCCTAAAAAAAAAACCACATCGGGGAACCTCAGGGCAGGAACGACAAAGGCATCCATAAGCTTCACATAGGGTAGTGACATCCTGGCAACCATCTGGCAGGAGAGAACTTAAGTCCCTCAGACCTGCTAATACCTACTTCCAGCAGCATTTACTCACAGAGGCAGCCACTGCTCATTCAGCTCCTGGGGCTTCATGGATTACCTCACCTACACTGGGGCCAGGAAGCAGGAATTGTAAATTCAAAGTGTATTTTCAGGTAACACATCAGATCACCTGCTGTTAGAATAATGCACAAAAAGGAAAGGTATGGATTAGTCTGAGATGTACCCAGACACAGCTGCCAAGCCTCTGCATTTCAGCTAGATTACTTCTTTTTTTGTTGCTGTTCACAATGAACATGAATGAAACATTTGACCACCTCCAAAGGATGTGGTGCTGGATCTGAGGAATTCTATGCATTGATTGAGAAGGTGGATATTAATGCCTTTTTTCTCCTGTGCTCATCTCAGCAATGTCTGTGCAGGTCACAATAGAATGGCCAGGTCTGAAACACTGTATTAAAGCCAAATCCAACATCCAAAAGTCCTTGACCTTGGTCCAAGTCTTAGCCATTTGAGTCAATGGCAAGACTCCTGCTGGGGTCAGTGATCTGTGCTCAAATCTTCAGTCCTTTTTGGCAATTGCCATCCAAGCACAGCGCTCACATCAGAAGAGGACCAAATGCTGCCGGGCAGTCCAAGCCACATTTTGAGACATAGTACACATCACCACAAATCATGTTTTAGTTACTCTGTAGGAAGAACTACAAAGAGTTAGGATGTGGTGGAAGTGGTTTTCTGACAAGCTTGAGGTGAACATCTTACAAATGACTAAGCTTTTGCTGAGTAATATTGAAATCAAGCAAAACGGCTTACTGTAAAAACCTTTAGACTACACTACAGTACTGTTGCAAAAACAGTGGCAGCTATCTGACAGACGCTCAGAGGTTCAGAATTTCAGGAGTAGACCTAAAAAAGGCAGATTAATGAGCAGACGATGGTGAGGTAGTAAAGTTGCACAATAAATGAAACTTAGCAGATGGCTCTGTATAAAAAACTCCAGATTCCTAGATTAGATAGACAGAAAGGATACTTCCTTTATTTTCCTGAATTATTTCTGCCTTTTCCTTATGACTCTGGCAGTATTGCTGCTATCTTCTTTTTAAATAGTGCAACTTTCCAAATTTATTTTCCCTTCTGCTTTAAGCATAATGGATCTCATCAGACAAACTTTCTACTCTATCAACATGAAGGAAAACATTAGGGCATACATTCAGAGCTGCATATGCACAGCCCCATGTTTCCTAGGAAACAAGCGATTGCTCATCTCTGTGCCGAAATAAATTGATGCATCAGTTTTGGCTTCCTACAAACATTAGTATTTTGATTCAGGACAGAATCCCAAACACTCCCATCAGTTGTGACCATCATAATTCAGCTTCTGCTGCTTATCAGCTTTTGAGAAGCAAGGTTGCATTGCTTGTTAGAGCTGTTAAAGATAAACTCTGATTACACAGTGGAGGTGTAGACCTGAGGACAGGCAATCAGAGACACTATCGGTACTCTCTGCCCAGGGCGCCAGCAGAGCCATATGCATCCCTGGGTGCTCATGTGCCGCCATCTGGGGAGGAAAGAAATTAGTGCCTCCCACCGCAGCACCTTCTGTTGGCTGTGCAGAGATGAACAGGAGTCAGAAAACAGGAATTTTGGCTTTGGATTACCTTTGACTGACCAACTCCAAGTTTAAAGTGTCACTGTGACACGAATCAATGTTCCCCCAGGTATTTCCACATTCATTCAAAAGAGTCTGGATTTCTCTCTTCTTTCATTGCCTCCAGGAGTTTCCTCCCTTAAAATTAATTCACTTTCATGTTTTTACAGGATTATTTTTTCTTAAAACAATATCCAAAGTTGATGCTGATGTATTCCCTAATAATATTTTGCTTCAGACAATTCCAGTATTGATTTAACACGGTGTTCCTGGAATCTAACTCTTAATAGCAGGGTAACTGCAATGTTAAACTAAACGCTTGTGACAATCTGACCCTCAACACCAATACCACAGTAAATAGAACTCCAGCTGATTCTGCATGAAGGGCTATTATGGAACATGTAAGCACGTTTCAGATGTTCTGAATTGCAGTCTGTCAGTAGCACATACATTAGGAACTCAGCTATCAAAATCTAAATTTCCTGAAAACTCTCTGTCATCTGAAAGATGGTCATGTCCCCTGACATCTATTAATTGCACTGAAAATTTCCTCATTATTCAAAATGTCGATTGTATGAACTTATGCAATGCCTCCCCTGACATTTGGATAATCGAGGTTGTATTGCATATGGGCCATTCTTGCAAATCTTTGAAGACAATTGACTACCCTCACGAGTAAAGGTTTGCAAGATCAGGCCATATAACACGTATGAGAAACATTCATCAAAAATAACTTCAAAATAATTTGTTGTATATGATCAAGTGTTAGTATCAATAAATGGACATCACGGTAATAAGGCCTGAGTGTATAGCACAGGTCTTTGCTAATATAGCATTACTAATAGTTGATATTGATCAGCCAGCCAATTTGAAACCTCTTAAGCAACTTAACTGCTTTTTCTTTTGAGAATCGCAGTGTAAGTTTCACAAAAGGCTACTCTGCAGAAATATAATAGTTTAAATTTTTCTACTACTTCTTCTTCCCTTTAGCTCTTTCACAAGAGTTGTTCCCACTCATCATTGCAAATACTTCAAAATCTGGATAAAGGCAAGCTCCTTAAAATAAATAGCCAATACGAAATTCCAGGACCAAAATAAAACAAAGTTTGGAAGCTCAAGAGATTGATGCAATTTTGCTGCCAAGTGAAGTAAGCTACACCCCTTCTGTCATGGGGTACTGAATTCCGGCAGGGGAAAAGAAAAAGGGGAAAGAAACTGTTTGCATGCAGTGTCAGCAAAAGAAACAGAACTTGTACTCAACTGCTCATGCCAATAGCACTGCTTCTTTAACGAGCAGTTTTAAGTGCAGGTATGGGCGCTTAATTCTGCTGCAATCTGGACCTAAGCCAACTTCTGTGCAAATTCCACTCATAACAACCTACTGGATGGGGATTAACAGCACAAGCTTCCTTCTTGTCATGTCTTCTAACAGTTAAAGACGTTTCAGATTTTTTCCTTATACACTGTTGATTATATGCTCTGCCCTCACAGCTTTGAGAAACACCATAAATATACTTTACAGAAACTTAAACATCCTGTGTGTGTCTAAGGAAAGACATAAACTATTATTTCACAGATTACCAATTTTTTCTTTCTTCAGTTGGGCAAAAGAATAAAGCCCTGAACCCCCAAATATCTTCCTCCACAACTAACAACTTCTACAGCATAAGATGCATTACACAGCTGTAAACACTAGCCAGCCTTCACTCTGGAACAGCCCCTCAAGCTTAGCCTCATCGCTTCACTTGTTCCTTTGCTACACAGCACTAACACTGCAGCCTAAGCATACAGAGAAGAGATGCTTTTACTCACATCCTCCATGTCCTCTAAGTTTGGGTGTATCTCCCTTTGATCTCTGTTACATTTTGGCCTGGCAGATGTTTCATGAGGAAGTTAACAACTGGACACAGGAATTCGTAAATAAAACTTGAGAGCACCTTATGTTTACACTGAATATTGCACATGGACCTACAGATATATCCAGGCACATAAATGTAAAAACTTTGTTAGCATATAATGTCAGTGTTCTTTGCTGACAAAGACATAAACGAATATCAGGGACTGAGATATCTTTCGCTTGGATTTTTTCATCCCACGTGTGCTGCATATTAGACTCAGAAAATTTAACAGGTCCATATGGCTAAATGGCAGCATTGTGTGACCTACAATAACCATGCTGAAGGATGCAGATAGGCAAACATCACTGGGGTTAATCTTGAAAAAATAATATATTAGAAGTCCTCAAATATAATTTTCCATCTGTTGCAAATCCATAAAATTTGCAAGAGGCATCTTCTCAAATTAATAATATTATTTGCTAAATGCACATTACTGGTGATGCCCATCTAGGGATAAGTCCAAACCACAGCACTCCAACATGATAATTTATTCCAGCAGCAAAGAAAAAATTAAAAATTGCACTCCGTTCTCTAAGCATAGTACACTTTGCTTTAGGGCACAAACCATATATTCAGCTCCCCATCAGGAGGCTGTGCAGTAGCTATACTCCAGAGAATTAACTGGGTGGTATTTTGCCCTCTGCTATGGGTATCCAAATCCCCAGCTGCAGGGGGGTGAGGCTAGAGATATAGGGGGAGGAAATCAAGATTCAAAGCCAAAATACATCCCTAACTGACAGGGAGGGATTCAGAGCCTGCAGTCCTATGCCATCATTTCATCCGTAAGGTACCTCCCTTTACTAAGACAAGGGGAGAAATTATACCACGAGAGACTTCTACCAACTCACAAGCTTCTCTGCTCTTCTATCAACTACATCCTCCATTCACCTCTCCAGCATGTTTTGGCCGCAGATGACTTGCACAGACATAGGATGATTCTTCCTCAAAACCCCTGTCCAGGCCACACAGCCTGTCCCCACAAGGATATCTCCACACTGGAAAAAATCCACTGTGGTTTTACTAGGTGCCACCTTGCACCAACAAAGCATCCAAGGCTTTTCCCCACAAGCTTAAAAATTACTGTGCAACATAAGGAAGAGCCTGCATTTCCCATATAATCAGGGGTAGCAGGCATTGTTTTGTTTTCTAGCCAGGTGTCATGAGGGAAATGTGAAATCCTATTCCCACTACACTCTTTTCTGCTAAAGAAAAAAAAATAAGCATAGCAAGATTGTAGAGGTCAGACAAAAACATCTGATTACTGCCATTAGTATCAGCACTTTCTCAGGGTTCAAAGACAGAGCTTTCTACAACTGTACCCAATTCATTTTCCCTGTTAATCATTACCTCACTTTCTAGCCAGAAGAAGCATCACAGATGTGTACTGCAGCCTCAGGTCTCTCATGTATCCTGACAGTGGTACATTCAAATGCCACTTGTCAGCCTCTGAAAGAAGACAATACTTGCTTCACACACTAGTAATGGGTGACTAATTCAGGCTACAATGCAAACTGAGTATTTACACAGTCAGTAGTCAAGCCAGATGGAAATACAGAGCAAGACACAAGTCAACCAGTACAAATCCCTTGCTGAGAGCCAACATCCTGTATTAAACCCACTCCCTGTCTGCAGCATCAAAAGTTTCACTTATCCAAGATCAGATGAACTCATAACTACTAGAGAGACAATTAATAAATGAGGTAAGATCTTCCTTTGGGAAGAACACTAGATTGCTCCATTAAGATTATTGCAGCTGCATAACGTTAATAAAGGCATATCACTTTGCTAATGGGACCATCACTTCCAGAAGATTCCTTCACTCTCATATAAACTTTATATCCATGCAGCCAATTTAAGTTCATTTACTGGATCATACAGTGCCAGACATCTCACTGCAAAGCCTCTTCTGCCTCCATATTTTGCAATCATACCCCTAATTGCATTTTTACTTCTGTCCACAATCTTAACTTCTACATAAAAAAAAAAAAAATCCTGCCTAAATTGATCTATTTCTTTATATTTCGGGAATTTTTTAAACCAGTCTGATTCTGAGTTGATTTCTACAGGGAAGAGAATTGCATTTTGCAGAATTTTCAGACAGAGCAGTTCCCACCATCCCCCTGTCCTCCCCTCCTCCTTTCCCTTCCTCCCTCCCTCCCTCAATGCAATTTAGGTCACTTGAATACAGACATCTCCAAATCATGGGTGCAACCAGGGTATTGCACATAAGTGGCCAACAAAGAGGTCTGGTGAGGACCGAGCTGAAAATCTGACTCTTAAGGGATTTAAAGGAACATCATCTAATAAGCATCATCCTTTCTTCCAACTCCAGAATGATCACATTGAAAGAAGCCGAAGTGCACAACTTCTTGGCTTCATGCAAAGCCATTGCTTTATTAATTTATGACTGCACAATAGCAAGATGGTAAATAATATGCAGAACAAACATGCAGCCAAAGAGGACAGGATTTTCCTCTGCTATAAAAAGGCAACAAGGAGATTCAAACATACGGAATGAGCCTTAGTTATCACTCACATATTTTTCAGGTACAAAGGCATTGTAATTCACCCCAGAAACATTTACCTCCCATAAATTTCAGATATCCAGGCAGATTTCAGAGGAACAGAGAAGAAGGAAGGCAGAAGCAGGGACTCTGAGAGTGAAGACCCTAGGCCCACTGTAAGAGAGGATCAGGTTCGTGACCATCTTAAGAACCTGAATGTGCACAAGTCCGTGGGACCTGATGAAATTCATCCACAGGTCCTGAAGGAGCTGGCAAATGAAGTTGCTAAGCCACTGTCCATTATATTTGAAAAATCATGGCAGTCAGGTGAAG
>WYDI02003080.1:0-22839 GCA_009867235.2 Psittacus erithacus | reverse complement strand
CACACAATACTCCAAGTGAGGTCTCACAAGAGCAGAGTAGAGGGGCAGGATCACCTCCTTTGACCTGCTGGTCACGCGCCTTTTGATGCAGCCCAGGATATGGTTGGCTTTCTGGGCTGCGAGTGCACACTGAAGCTGGCCCATGTTCATTTTCTCATCGACCATCCATGAGCATCCCCTAATCTATGAGCAACTCACAGAACTGCAACTGGCAACAGAGTGGTTAAACAAAAAGCAGGATAAATCCATAAGCAAACAGTGTGATGGCTTTTCTATGCTTAAAAAGCAGTTTATCACCAGACAGAGCTCAGACCACATTAAAATAAGTGAAATTATAATATCCAAGGATGATAATTGTAATTATTTATATTTTTAATGTAAATATATATATATCTATATATAAACAAAATAGAATATAATCTCCAAGGACACTCCTGGAAGTGTTCAAGATGAGCCTAGATGTGGCTTTGAGCGACCTGGTCTAGTGGAAGGCAGCCTTTACAGAAAATAAAAAACAAATCAAGATATTTGAAGTCTCCCAAGCACTAAAACCAAAAGGCTATGCATATTTAATCCTACCAGTTTCCTGGAAAATACAGATGTGTTTTATAAAATTAACAGTGAAGAGTCTGTGCTGTGTCCCCAGCAATATGCAGCTTTACAGCAATTTCAGCGCATCATCTTCCAATAAGGAGAAAGGAGAGTAGATGCTCCGTCAATCAATTTTAATGCAACCAGAATGAAACACAACTGCCTTCTTATCAGCATCCAGTAATTCACTAACAGTCACAATAAAGGGTAGACTGGGAAGGGCTAAAGAACTCAAATCCTTCCACAGTACTGATAAGAAGCAAAACCTGTACTATTCTAGAAAAAGCTCCCAAAGAGCATACTTAAGAATAGAGCAAATCATGACAAAAGCAAATTAACTCTTGTTCATGCAACAACTACTTCAGCAAAGTACCGAAAGCACTTGAACCACCAAGATCCCAGCACTGCATTTAAATGCAATAAACCATACCACCGTGGCTGGGTTAAAGCAGTTCAGAGGTTTCTAGTCCACACTGGGACAGAACCTAACTCCATCACAAGGGTTTGACTTAATAAAATAAGTGCTTAGTGAAGAGCAGTACAAATCATGCCTTTTCATGCAAAGTGGAGTCTAACACACCAGCTTTTCTGGGCCTTCTAGAAAGGTCCTGAGCCTTTATTTGCCAATATATTTTTCTAAGTCTTACAGCAAAATATGATCTTTAAGGCCTCCGTTGAACCAAGCTTTCAGTGTCAGGATCCAAACCTGAGTCCTTCACAAGCATCTTAAGATAGGGAAATGATTTCCCCAGAAGGGCCAGGTAACTGATCTGTTTCTTGCAGCATGGAGTCTATGCTGGCACCTCTCCCAAAGCTTTTCCTGAAAGTTTAATCAGGATTGGCACATCCTTGGGGAATTGTGGTTTCCGCTGATATGCAGTTTGTTAGAATAAGCTGTTGCCAACTGAAGCTACAACAGCAGTGCTGACAAGGAAAGCCCTTGGGTAGGCAGGTCACCAGTCTTTAGTAGTTTAGAGAATCTCTGAGGAAAAGGTCCTTGGGACAAAAGCAGCAGAAAACTGATTGCTTATCTACACAACCACGCTACTCCCTATGAAACATACCAGAAAATAGCTGTATCAATAAAGATTTGCTCCTGTAATGCTTGACTGACATCTAGCAAACCAAAGAAGGATGAAATTCAAAATCAAGTATTTTCAGCAAATCCTACACATTCCTTCAATCCATCACACTGTCAAGCCAGTTTGCTACAGCAAAACAGAGGTAGATTGTTTGAATACAGTCCTGTCCCTTGCCAGTTTATCCAGGTAATTAAAACTTTACGGTTAGATCGTCATCCCAACATGCAAGCAAACTGAGCTACGAGAATAAAAGCAGAGAAGCAGAGTTTGTAATCTATTTCTCAAGAAAGGTTTTAAAGAGTACCTGCTATTCCTCACCTCCAGGCCATAGTCTGAACTACTCACTGAATTAGCCATTGAAGGATCTGCTCTCTACGTACACCTACTACTCTGTGTATTTTACATCTTGCACAACCATCCTCTGTTGAAATCCTTGGCTTCCAACAACTGTAACTTCCATACTGCATCCACACAAAGAAGTCTTTCAATGCAGATGCCAGATTACAGCTG
This sequence comes from Psittacus erithacus, assembly GCA_009867235.2. NCBI lineage: Eukaryota > Metazoa > Chordata > Aves > Psittaciformes > Psittacidae > Psittacus > Psittacus erithacus. The sequence goes on along the minus strand of WYDI02003080.1, from coordinate 20,656 downwards.
AAAAAACCCCATCGCTCCAGAAATATCCACCCTGATGGACTGCCATTAGCAAGTGCAGAATGTCCACCTCCTTTTTTGATGAAACCGACTTTCCAATGGCATACCTGTTACTACAGCTTCCGCATGAAAGGGAAACAAAAATACAAAGACACCCTTCACCTGTGCCAAGAGTAACTGCCAGCCTCTATCCACAGAACATGCCTGGATCCCAGCTGCCATGCTTCAACCCTCCCACTCTCTTCAGGATTCCCCAGCCTCTTCCCCTTCATTCCCTTAGCCCCCCACACCACCATCTCCCTAACCATCCCCCCCTCTCCCCGAGAACTGAATCTGAGGCAAAAACCATATTTTCCACCTACTTAGCAACACCTTCTTTTAATCCTTCAGGAAAGCTAACAATCAATCATAACACTGAGTTCAGTATCACCAAAGAAAACCACCTAGAATCCCCTAGAAAACCACAGAGGACTACTTAAGTCACTTGAAGTGATAGGACAGTGGTAATGGCCTCAAGCTGCGTCATTAGAGGTTTAGACTGAATATTAGGAAAAACTTCTTCACCAAAAAGGTGGGCCAGGCATTAGAATGGGCTTCCCAGAGAAGTGGTAGAATCACTGTCCCTGGAAGTGTTCAAAAACCTCTTAGATGACACCTTTAGTGACATCGTTTAGTGGTGAACTTGGCAGTGCTAACAGTTGGACTTGATCATCTTAAAAGCCTTTTTCAACCTAGTTGATTCTATGACTGAATGCTAAATTCTCACTTAGCAAATTGTTCTTTGAGAAAGCCAGACTCATGCAACCATAAGATATACATCGACAAAGGATCCTGGGACTCACACCAGGCACTGGCATGATATTCCACAGTTGCAAGTCTTTCAGTTAGAGAAATCACAATCCCTCATTTAGAAGTATTTTTTTCCTTTGAGTGACAGAAGCAGAACAGTGTACTAAAATAACCAAGCTTTGTGCCAGAGATAACAGTGCTCAGTTATTCTAATCCAGAAGACAATAGAAAAGTACTTAGCTATCAGACACTATTTAATCTCATCAGGAAATTTAGATCTAACAAGAAGCTGGGCACTCAGGAGTCAGCAAAATCATTGCCACCAAATAAGAAGCATGAGATCTTGCCTGACAGATGTGTTCTCCAGCTCACTAGAGTTGCCCCTCTCCCTGCATGTAAACATCTGAAGACATCCAAGTGAGGTTTAAAAGCCACTTAAAACTTCAGGCTTTCATACTGAAATGCAAAAGTAAGCTTTGAAACAACATTCATAATCACAGACAACCTCCAGGGATCAGTGAAGAGCTCTGTCACATCCCCAGTTCAACCATATTCAGTGACTAAACTAGTTAGCTGAGATTTTAATAAGAAATCAACCAGAAATGATCAAGATCCACAGCCCAATTTTTTTGGGATGTCACCTCACTCATAGACTTTGTAGTACTTTGCTTCCTCAGTCTTTCATGGTACACGACACCGATGTAAATTAGCATAGTGAATTTGTGGCAAGAACTGTAAGGAACACATCAAAATTAAGACAGATTTCAGAGATGAATGTGAACAGTTATATTGAGGAGACAGCTCTGGATACCAGCCATAACCTAAAATATATGCAGGGACATGAGAAGACAGCAGCATAGTCCATGAGATGTGCGTGTCATTTCTTCTACCTGAGCCAGCAGCAAGAGTGCCCCCACCGAAAGTACCTTCAGCTACTGATGGTGCACTCCAAGGAAGAGCTAGACCAACCAGAGAAGATCTGACAGGGAGCAGCAGGAATGACTAAGGATAAAGAACACATTGTGGGAAAAATTACTTAAGTCAAATTGCAGTAAGAAAGACGGAAAAGAAGAAGGTAAGATAACTGTAATATACATAAAACAGCTGCTGCAGGATTTTTCTCTTGATCCAATAAGGACAGGACAAGATGCAGGATGTACTTAATAACATCATAAAGGAAGAGACTCATACACCAGGGAAAGGAGATGCCTGCACACACATATGTATACATAGACACATATACATACACAGAAAGCGTTTAATGTTAAGGACGGGGGAACACTGGAATCAGCTGCTGAAGAGGATTTATTCTGTCACTGCTCTCTCCATCACCCGGGTATTGCTATAAATAGGTGAGACAGCTGTCTGTCAGGACCACTCGGAAGCACTCAGCCCTGCCTTGGCAGCAGACTAGCTGATTTCTCACACTACCTCCCACTCTTCTCTGCTGTGGCCCAGTTTAGGCACAGGCACCAGCATATGGGAGCACATGGACAGGCCGCATGAGGACCTCTGCTCCAAGCCCCTTGGAAGAGATTGCTCTGAAGAACATGAACTTGAATCAGCTTAGGTCAGTCTTACCAGATAACTTGGATCATATGGGATAACATGCCACTCCTTAAAGATGACTCCCTGATAGCCTGCAGAGTAAAACTATTGCTTCATAAAGGCTGTCAACCCTAATGACACACGTTGGAGGCATCCTACTGACCTTACGTTAACATCCTCGTAAACTATAAATCTGTTAATTGCTTAATCCAGGAAACACTGCTTACATTTCCAAACAGAGTTCTCCCAAGTAGGGTACGGGACCATACCCTCAAGCTGAAGCCCTGATGCATGCACACAGCTGCAACTCAATCAGGTCTGCCATTCAGTGTAGTCCCTATAAAGTCACAGCAAACCCAAATGATTTGGGAAAACACTGTCTTCCATTTCTACCTGACTTCTCTATGCAAACCCCAGATTGCATTTGCTATGCAACATTTTAAAAAGATATTATGAACATGCACTGATTGAACTCCAGGGCTCTGCATGCTTAGGGGCAATACCGCTAAGCTCTGCAGGTCAGCTGAGGTCAATTTTCCCAAGGGCTATTCAGATGTTTTCCTAATTGACTCCAGTTTTGACTTTGGCTCATTTCCCGGCATCAGATTCTTTCCTTCCTCTGATGCTCATGGGTAAAAATAATATGAAGCCACAAGCCGCCTGAAAGGACACAGTGCTCTTGCAAGCCACCACTCATGGATCAATGTGTCTTCATCCCTTAGGAGAAAACCCTGCGCACAGCAATCCCAAGGATAATTTCTTGAGTCCGTCACCTTTCTTAAAGAATTAAAACAATGGAGCAGAGCTCTCAAAATAAAAATAACCTCACATGGATAATAGCTACATTTTTTTCCCTTCTCTCCCACATCAGGTTAAGTAGTACCTGACACATCTATAGCTATAAAACAGCTTTCTCTTCTCTTGACTATGATTTATGTGGTTTCCTTTGTTTTACTAGAATGAAGGTTTTTAAAGTCTAAGTTTCAGCTGGCATAAGACATTTCCAGCAATTCTGACATAAAAAAAATGTATTCTAAGCAAATTACTCTAAAACCCTTAAGACACTGATGCAAAAAAGCAATGCATTCTTAAACAGAGTTAGCTAAGGGCTGATCTAGGCTTCAAAATTAATTCCAGAAACAGTGACAGAGAAAAGCCAAACACAAAAACTAGCAAAGGTCAGCAGAGTAAGGAAGATGAAGGATCTTTCCTACAGAGATCTTCCGTAAAGCAACTGAACACTTGTTACAGGATGGCTGAAGGACAAAAGGGTGGAAAAAGAGAGGAAGAAATGGTAAAGACAGAATGAAATCTGCAGAAGTGGCAGCCAGCACCTAAACAGCTCAGCTTGCTGGTGAGAAGTGGAGCCTGAAAAAGAAGAGCTTGTAACAGAATGACAACACACCACCAGAGCAGGGAGACAGGTATTTTAAGTGTAACTGCTTCAACTTACATCCAGGATGAGGCAAAAGGCAGAAAAGCACAGAGTAAGGCCGAAGGCAGGCAGCAAAATAAGACTAGGTACCATGTTAAACACAAACATGCTGGTAGCAAAGGATCTTGCTCTTAAGCAACTTACAGAGCAACATGGATGTCTCACCCTTATTCTTACCACTAATATACCTGTGGAAGGGTAAGAAATTAAGAATAACCAAATCCTTCCAGTCAATCAGGAAGTGCGCTGGTAAGACTCTGCTTACAGAGGTCTTTCTGTGCTCCCCAAAGGCACATTTGCTCCCTTATTTCATTAAGTACTAGACCGATCGAATGACAAGCTTCAGAACTGAAAAGCCATTTGTTTTCAGATGCTCACTGCCCACAAATTCAGCCAGGAAGGTTTGTACTGAAGAATGTATCTGTGGCCATCTAATAACATACCAAATGGGTATTTGGAACTACCAATACAGAACACAAGTTTTATGTGAGCACCAGTAACAGAACATTTTCTATAAACATTAAGCTTGCCACAAACTGTGAGGTTCAGTTCCTCTTCTATATTAATAGTTACTCATTTAGATTAGCCAATGATTGTGCCAAAATTTATTTCAATTAATTAATTCAATACATTATACCAATACCAGATTCTTAATTGCTTCTGTTGCCAGCTGGAAATCCTCAGAGTTTAAGTTATTGCTTAGAAAGGATAAACTTCATTAGATTTCTAAGCTCAGTTATTTGCATTATTGAAGCAATCTTCACCACAGCAGAAGAGAGCAGCATTAGATACTCCTGTCATACAGTTATTTAGATGAGATATATTCCACCAAAACCAGGCAGCAGGAGCTCCTGGAAGACAGCTGAGGAAACAAGACCAACACTCACCTGCAACAGGCAGCTATGCAGAAGGCTACAAGCAGATGCAGAACAAATGTGAAAAACCACCAACCCACCTCCCCTCTCATGAAGACACAAAGTCTTTCCTATCTTGCATTATACAACTACTGTTTCTTTTATACATATATATATTTCTATCCTTTTCAATCCTTGACTTCTCTACCTTTGTGAGGACTTCCTTACCCCAGCACTGACTTCTGATCCTTCACAAACCATATCCTACAGGATCAATCTGAAATACACTGTTTTCAGGCTGCACATCACAGTTGGAAACCACCCAAGAAGTCTTGGTTTTCTTCATGCTAAGTAGCAGAAAGAGTAAGTTGACATATAGCCACCACCTTAATGCTCACTTTTATTTTAGCAAGGTTCACCATCATTAGAAGTACGAAAATCTTTTTTTGACATAAGACGTTTGGGTGCTTTTAAAGTACTGATAAGAGATGTAGTGCTGCTTCTCACATGGCAGTAGAGAAGAGCTGGGGCATTTACACATGACTTTATGGAGATGACAATAAGAAATACAAATCAGATACTCTTTTCCTTTTATTGCTGCTCTTCCCCTAACATTGCATCATCTTCTACTTACCTACCCCAACTTTCTCAAGATTTTCAACTGCTTCTTGATTCAGCCTATTATGTCTTTTATGCCTTGACTGTAAAGAAAAATAATTGCAAGAAAACAGAAAGCAGTAGACATCTCTCATCTTAAAAGGAAATTTCACTGACAGCCTGCAGGACAGTATCCCTTACTGCACTCCCTACTCAAAGGGTGATGAAGTCATTAGCAGACCCTCCCAGGTTAAGCAGAATATTAGCAGGCACACAGTCCTCATTAGAGTAATCTGCCATCAGAGGTACAGTAATTCTCTGCAATGCCAAGGGAGCCACACTTAGGATCTGCTGGACACCTCACAGACTAACTGCAGCACAGGAGAGCTTCATATCACAACAAAAGCAAAGTTGCTTCACTTATCAAAGGTAAACAAACATCGTAAGTGAGCCCTACGACAGACTAACTCGTTATGTCCTGGACCTCCCTAACCTGCTTCCCATTTAAATATCACTGCAACATTTAATAAATCAAAATCACTTACTGCTAAGCATAATACACAGATGCACACAGACATTTCCCTCTGTAGTCTATAATTACATTTTCAGTGACACTTTGCTTATTAGATCCCTGTGTCCTGGTTACATCTATTACATATTTACCTTTTAAAACTAGTTCATTATACTTACCGCTACTTACTGTGGTAACTCAGGATGTAGCTACCTGAATAACCGAAGATGTCATTACGAACATTTTGTATTCACTTACACTTATTCTAAAACTCTATTAATCATCCATTTTATATATTGTGAAAGACAAAGAAAATTTGGAGTTCCTCATCCCTCATTTATTTAAACACAAAGTTAAAGTGCTTATTTGAAAGTCTGTTTAAAACTTCTGCAGGTGTCAGTATGAAGTATTTGCTATACCAAACATATCAGTTTTGTTCCTCCTCTTACTCAACAGCTGTATGCCAAGTAATTAATTATATGAGTATCATAAGCCTGGATGTGCTTCTATTTTAGTTGCAGACATTATGGATTTATTTCATGGCTCATATAGAAAAGGAATACTTCAAAGTCTGTACAATTCTATTTAGTGGTTTACAGATTTAGAAAAGACAAAGGAGACAGAACAAGGAAAGAACAAAACCAAACAATAAGAGCAAGTCAATCTGTCCAGACTGATGAGGACTGGGGAGACCACAGACCACACTACTCCAAAGAGGCTGCCTCTCTCTCCTTTATCTGATTTCTATGAGTGCTCTCAGCCGAGCAAGGTCAAGCCTGGCCACAGTGCCCAGGGGCCTCCAAGGAACAGATAAGTATACCAGGAGCCAAAAAAAAAAAAAAAAAAAAAAATCACTCCCTGAAAACAAGGCCGACCTAGCACTCCACATATCACTAGCAGCTCTTTGCTACAGAAAGCATCTTCCTCCTGATAAAATGCAAAGCTAACAACTGATAATTTGGCTGTTTTAAAAGCAGGGGTGAACTTCCTACAGCAGGGAGATACTATTTCTGTGTCTTTGGGACAGCTTTAGTCTGACATGATGTCCTATGTACTTTACAATAATACTGAGAACATTTTAAATTTGAAAAACCCAGCTCGCTTTCCTGTCTGAAATGGAGTGTTATTGTGCCCATCCCTCAGAAGCATTCAGGTTCTACGGATAGAGGCACTGCATAACCGCAGATTATTAGCAAAATGCAGCATAAGATGACACTGTGCTGGATCACAGTGTTCTTCCTCAGCCTGGGCACGTATCAAGATTTGACAGCTCTAGGAACAGCCATCATCTTCCTCCTACTGCATTAAAACTAGAGCCTTATAGCCACGATACATGTGAGAAGAGAGTCAGCAATAAATCATCTAAATATTGAAAATAAATCAAGACCTTTCAGTGTCGTTTTTTGTTTTTGTTTTTTTTTTCTATTTTGAGACTTTAATTGCAGTCATGAGCTCAAGTGACACTGCTGGTGCCATGCTGCTCCCACGTTTTGAGGGAAGAGAAGGTAGTCCTCGATTTATTTCAAACGCAGCATGGGCCCAGGATTCAGTGTGTCCTCAGGCAAGCACAGATATCCCTTTTCTCCTCACAGTTATGGAAAGAAGTTTTGAGCCTCATGGCCCATAAGCAGGTGTCCTCACGTTGTTTTTAAGGGCCAGAGTCTAAGTCCTGCCTGCAGCTTCCTGACCACCGAAGGACAGACTGTCCCCTTCTGCTCTCCTAATACATTTTATATATGAAGCAGTCAGGAGAACACAAAGAAAATCAGAGTAGCCTCCTCTGGCCAAGCATGCTGTGCCTAGAAGCCCTCCCAGAAGCTGAAAGCACATTTGCTTTCATTTGACCCAGTTTGGTCAAGTCAACCAAATTCTCTTTGCACACCACCACAGGCCCATGTAGCATCACCATGCAAGGGGAAGCCAGGCAGCAAACCATGCCAAGGGCAAACAGGCCATGTGAGAACAGCTACAAAGTAAAACTCTTCAGCCCTGAGCTTTTTCACATCTCTGACTACTCACAGCAGCAAAGAAGCTCCCCAGGAAGTCACCAACAGCCATTCCTTCCATGCAGCAGACAAGCAATAACACTTTACAAAGTCTCTCTCAGATCTTAAACCCATCTCCAAGTACAGGACTAAAGCAGCAAGAGATCTCAAACAAAAAAAACCAAACCAAACAAACAAAAAACCCAACAAAACAAACAAACAAAAAATTACCTCTGCCAAAGAAATCTGGCACTTGCTGTCACTGCAGTTGTCCCTACGAAAGCTGCCACCACGAGCCTACGCCTTGTCCTGGGGTAATGTGCTGTCCCATGGTAACGCCGTGAAACAGCAGAAAGCCCTGCTACAACCGGAAGAAACCGAAGGCGAAACATCCTGTCAAGTAAGAACAACACATCAGTAAAGCAGCAGTTTCAGTTGCAGACTCTTACACGGGCTGCCAACCAGAAATTTGTTAGCATTATTTCAAAAATAGAAGTTACAGAAAGTAACTGTCACAGATGCTTATTAGCTGTTCTGAAACAGGTAACCTGCCTAATAAATAACAAATTACAGCTATTACATATGGGCATACACCTGACTGACACTTTGCTGTCACATCCCAGCTACTTTCTCAGCTGCTTTTACAGTGCTTTTCAAATTCCTCTTGAGCTTTTCTCCAGCACACTTCATTAAGAGGAAGTATGTGCACTCACCCACTCAAAGGCCAAGGCATGGAATATGCAGGTACATCTTGCAAGCAACTACAGCAAGTAAGAACCATTTGACCGGAGGGAAAGACACAGCTGGATTTTAAAACGCAAATTAAAGCAAATAACAAGCAAACCTACGAAACAAATCCCAGGCCAGTCATTCTACATTTCTTAAGAAACCCCTACTGTTATTAAATCACTTTTTTAGCTAGCCCGGAGCAAAACAGTTATATTCAATTTTAAGTATAAAGCAAGTTTCAAAGTGTCAAAACTCATAAAATACATTCCATACCCTGTTACATACAATAGTACAGAGACAAATGGGAAACCAGAGCTACAAATCTAAACATTATTACAATAGAGAAATCTGAACAGCAAAAACGTCACCTCATCACATATACCAGCTACAGGAAACAAAGCAATTTTTGCTAGCTCACAAGATTAATGGTGAAGGGCAAATGTTGCCTCTAAAAAGAAAAGGTGCTGTACCTTATTTCTAACTGATGCAAATTCAACTTTCTGATCATGGGGTCATGATTAAAAAATAGTTCCCAATTTCTTAAAAAAAAAAAAAAAAAAAAGAAATTGGGAACAGAACAGCAAAAGAAATCCTAAGGCCAGCATTGGAAGTGGAGAGCAGGGGAGCAGTAGCCCTATTTTTTCATTTTGTTCCCCATTCTTGCTGTTCTATTCAAATATTCCCAGACAGTAAATAACTACAGAACACAAAGATAAAGTCACATCTATTGGTTTCTATTTGCTTTTGCAACATGAGATGCCACCATTCTGCTAAACCATTAACTTCTAACAATGAGAATCTTGGGACGATTTTATGCAAACATATCTTACATGTGTGATGTGTTATCCCATTTCAGCTATAAAGAGCTGAATATATTACTGCCATTTTCTGACAATTAAAGCAACACACAGCTCAGGATTTCGTGATGTGAACCACTGATGTGAACTTAGGGAGGGGAAGAGGGGAAGAGGGAGGGAAGATGCACATAAAATATTCAGTAGATCATTTTGAGTTGCCAAAGCCAAATATCTTTTAATGCAAGAGGTGGTGGAGATGCATCTGAAGACTTCACAGCACAATAAAGAAGTATGTGGCAAGGGGAAGGAAAGCATAGATAATGAAGAATCAGTAGGAAATCCCACATCACCTATTTTTCATTATCAGATGTAAGGCTTTTGCACTGCCCTAGGACAAGAAAGATAGGATGGAGCATCAGCGGGTGATGGCAAGTTGGGATGGAGATGGCAATACTGCTCTTGCTGGGTAGGGCAAAGCCACAGGGTTCCAAGCCTCACCACCCTGGTTTATGGGCAAATACAACAAACTGCTGCTCACAGCTAGTGTATCTGAAAAGCATCCATTTTATATTCATCTGTGCACATATTAACCTTCAGAGTCAGCATTATAATTTTGTTTAATTTTAAGCCTATTTATTTTCAAAAGATTGAAGCTTTAATGGAATACAGCCAGCCAACAGTGCTTATTGTCCAATCTTCTCCAGCTCCAGACAATAGGAGGTTGTTATGAAAAACAGCTCTTATTTAAAATTTAAAGTAATTTCCATCCTATACAAACCTGATGCTCCCATTTCACCTCCAGGGATGAATTCCTATTACGTACACAGAGAAAAATCTGCATGTGCAATTTTTACCAAGAAGCTAACGGGTTCCCCATCCTAATCACACCTTTATATGCATAAGATATAACGGATAAGGGAACTGTTGCCAGTATAATTTAATCAGTCAAAATGAAAATCAAGTCCCACAGTGCTTACTTTTGAGCTTGAAGAGGTTTTTACAATATTTCAGATTGTTGGCTTTCGTACTGCATAAATGTTTGCTCTGTCTGAGGGCTAAGAAACACCCTATTATCCACTTTGTCCAAGTAATCGCTATCCTTGATGGCGCTGGAACATTCACCCAGACAGTGCTTACTTGGTAGCAATTGCCCCAGAGAGCTGAAAGCTGGTGCTCACTTACCAAGATATTTAAAATAAGCATCTTGCCCTAACTGCAGCAATGAAAAGCTTAACACCATGATCTGCAGTAGTATAAAGAATAAAGCTGAGATAACGCATAAAACTCCCAAGAACCAATGTGATTACGGCTTACAATAACAAACATCAACTCTTGTATGATTTAATGCATTATTTTTTTTTGTTCTATCATTACAGCTACAAAGAAACTACAGATCATGTTTCTGTTTCTAAGAGATAATCCAATCTTAAGTTCTTGCTCAGAACAGCGCCACAGTTACTTTCAGAGGCTGAATTAATATCCTTGGACAAAAGAAACAGTTGTGGCTTTTTTCCAGAAAAAGAATGACAAACTGCTTTTATTTATGCCATAAGACATGTTTGGGGTGTGTTTTTTTGTTTGTTTTAAGCAGAAGAGTCAATCAATAGACTTGAAGATTTAGAAACAGAAGCTGTTTTTAAACAGCTGTTGACTGTCTGCTCCACCATTAAATATGAACTGCTCCACCAAACCCTAATCATTAGAGCCCAAATATTCAGAAAACTAAAAATGTTTACACATTTTTAAACAACAGAAAAATCCACCCCAAGTCTCCACCAAAAGAGATTTGACAGCCTGTCCTGGTACCTGGCACCTCTGCCCACTTTGGCCCCATGTTTTAGCGTCCCAGCTCCCTGGTTTAAGCTGTGTTTCTGTCCTAGTTGCTGCAGCAGCTCTCATAGCCACCACATAACGGCTCAGAGCCCTTCTCTATGGGTACATGCTGTGGGCAAGATGGAAGAGCATAAAGCTTCATGTATTTGTAATTTAGCATTAAACATGTTAGTGTCTTCGACATCCAGGAAACACACAAACCTATTAGGAAAGTACCGCTTTCCATCCAAGACACAATGGACACCATTCAAACTGAGGACATCTGGATTGCTTAAGAAATGCAAAACTATTTCTACAGCTACATACATTCTGGCTGGCTATTTTATTTCCCCAAACAATTCACTAACCTGTTTTGCAAAGAAATTCAGACAGGCTCTCCGCTTCTCCCCCCTGGCATGTCCAGATCACCAGCAGTCCAGACCTGGATTTCTTCAGTGCACATAAAAATTGGCAGACCACAGCTCTCTTGCATCCTTTTTCAGACACCAAAATACCTGTTTTTCTTGATTAAATGATGGTTTCAAGACTGAAAGCACTAAGTAGTCCAGTCTGGGCAAAACAGACTTCTTCACACTGTGGGTACCCCACAGTACTTAACTTTTTATAGTCCTTTTGGGCAATCCAGAACAACCTCAGTTTTTAAGATGAAACACACTTAAAGCAGCTTTTTGCTGTTAGAGGCGGCCTTCGTAGCACAAGAATATGAGAGGGAGGACAGTAACTGAATAAGCTGATGGGTGTTTAATTTTTAATCAGAGAAGGGTTCACAGGCACTTTTTATTTGAACTGCTTTACTAGGACATGGTAAGCTTGCACATTAGTGCAGAATGTCAATTGTAAATTTAAATGAAAAATATTATGTAGTAAGATATGCCCCAAAGCAATTTGCTTTTAAAAGGCACTGCCTGGGGACAAAGACTTCTGCGGGCACTGGCTAAGATGGAATCACCGAGAACTGAAAGAGCTTTCTGGAGCTGTATGTCCATGAAAAAGCAAAGTTTTATTTTACCAAAGCACATCAAGACATCCTAACCCAAGGTCAACCTTCTCAAGAGCATTATTGGGAAGGGGCAAGAAAAAATTGCATTGGGGGAAAAAGTACAACAAATCCAGTGGGAAGGAAAAGTCAAGGCACAAGGGAAAGGGCAAAGCAGGAGAGAAGTTTCACTATCAACACTAGCATAGAGATACTTAAAATAATCTGAGATACATAAAGTGCAAGAGGGGAGAGAAGAAACCTCTTAGCATCAAACCTCCCTCCACCAAAATTAAGTTATTAATTTTGACTTTCCCTTTCCCCAGTTCTCCATATTTTCCATTTACAAACTGGTACCACTGAGAGAGATTTGTACAAGGATAATTCACACAAAGGGTACCCAGAGGTGGATTCCAGCTACCAAGGCATCTGGATACATTCCTTCCCTCTTCCCCAAGAAAGATGAGCTCCTCCTCCTCTTCAACCCTCCAAGCTTTCACCTTCCCCACTGCAATTTTCAGATAAAGGATTACTCACATCACTGAAGTTATTAGCTTACCAAGATGCATAAATCAGGTTTGAGAATGAAAACGAAATCTAGCAGCAAAAGTAATTTCTTCTCAGCTCTGAGATCGGGGCAATATTTGATCACATTCAGTTGCTAGAGAGGGAAACCAGATTTGTTTCAGAGCACGATTCAAACTGATGAACCCACAAAGCACCAATCAATAACATGCTATCAGGTCTTTTGCAGAAACCTAAGCCATCGCCTGGCAATTTCTTTCTAACTATCATTGCAGTAAGGATTCACCTCTTCCTAAAATCCTCAGCCCTGAAAATGCACACTTCCTAACTCTACAGCCCTATGACTATACTCCTTATCGTCCCCTTGGGGACAATCAGTGCTATCCCTCAAAGAGCCAGCATTTAGTAGTAACCTTTTATTCTGCTCTGAATGCAGCTGCTATTACAGCCATACTACTGCATTTCATAGCATATTTAAGAATTCAGTGTAATATGGCATTGCCAACATGTTCCTGTGTTCTGCAATCACCTTGCCATTAACATGGCTTATTTAGTATAATGACTTACTGGGATGATATCCATTAAGACTCCATTATTCATGCCATTCTCATCTCACAAGTTGCTTTATTCTGCCTAATTGATCATTTAGAATCATAAGACACAGCGAAAATAAACCATCAAAACCATGGCTAGTTGGATCCAACTTATGAAACTACCACTTTCATGCACACATGTTCCTCTCTTCAATTTAACGCACACATCACTCCTATTAATGATAATTAAATTCAGGAAAATCTAGGTTTCTCTGTTACTATCAGTTGCTCTGATCCATCCCCTACTTTTAAGCTCCACACAGGCTACCTGCTAGGAACTGCAAATCATCCTAAAACAGCAAGCACTGTACAGAAAAACTAACCATTTCTCCTTGGTCCATACGAGTCACCCATGCCAAATTCTACCAAGTTTGCTACCACAGAGCTTCACCTTAGACTTCAGCAAACTGGCCAGAGAAGAGTCAGTAGCCCCAAACACTGCTACACAGAGTCTAGATTAAAACAGGCAAGATGGAAAATAATTTCACTGATCTTCACTGCTAAGTAGAGAAGACAACACATTGCAAGGGCGCACACAATACTTTTGATCTAGTTTTAATAAAACATTATTAGTAATTACAATTGGATTATAAGACTGTAGGTCAGTAGCTGGCTTGGTCTTCCCTTGAAAGGGAGGCAGGAGTGTTTACTCACTGGGGAAAAACTTTGGTGCCAACTAAAATGGCAGAAAAAACATCACTTGGCAAGCTCAACAGCAACCTCAAATCTAACCTGCTAGCTGAGCCACGAGAGGACTTGTGAGTGGACACAGCCACCACAAACTGCAGCTTTCGAGAAACACATGAAAAAATGAGCGTACACAAACAAAATAAACTGGTTACATCTGCTGCAGCAGCACTGAAAATAGCACCTTCAGCAAGGATAAAATATTTGCTTGCTACTCCAGACGGTCAGCCTCCAGCAATGCACAGTAGCTTTTCAAGGGGAAACTACAGCCTTCCACAGAAATGAATGCTAAACGCTGCTTTTTCCTGGTTAAAGTTTTCCTTTCCCCACCAAAACCCCACAACCCAAAAACTCCAAACAAACAAAAACCCCCAAAACTTATCTCACCCCTTATTAAGGATACTGACCCTGTTTCATAACTACTTCTACCTTAATCAGTCCAATGTGAAATTTTCTTTTTCCAATCACTATTCTCAAACAATCAGGCTGCCTCTGCAGATAAGCCACACAAGCAGGCTTATCTGCACACTAGAGCAGCAGCATTTTCACAGAAGGAAAAACCACACCACTTTGAGGAGCAGAGGTTTGTCAAAGCACTGTTGGTAGAGGGATAGAAAACATAACACTTCTGCCTTTTTCTGTACAAATTTACAGCCATCAAGAATACAGCTGCTTAATGACCTGCGTGATTTAACATGCCTTGCACTATCAGTGTTGACTGGATGTGATTTTCCTGAGAATTCCTAAAATTCATAGAAAACGGAAAGACCTTCCATGAAGCTTCTGCCTTTCTTCCAGCTTGCAGTCACCTACCTGCATGTACCTTACAATAACAGAGCAGCTGAAGTAGACTTAAGAGATGTTTATGGCTTACTTAGCTCCAAGAAAACTCATGTTAATTCTTAACAAACAAACATGTTTCACAAGAAAATAATGCTGGAAGAGAAGAATGTCAGTAGCATGAGGAGGAAGCAAAACCCTCACTAGGCTGTGAAGGGGACAGTTTAGGCTTGAATTATTTGCAGATACACATCCAGCTCCAGAAATAAAAACCCAACAAATTTCTTTTTGGAGGTAGACAGGCAGCAGATCATCTCAGAATTTTACAGGAAGTCTGTATCTCTTCCTCTCCAAGGATGAAGAGATTTGTGAAAGCACTAAAAACCTGAATTTGAGTATCACTATACAGTAACTTCTCCCTTTCCTATTCTATCTTTTAAACAGAAACATCACCTACCCCAGCCATGGCCACTTGCTGCTTTAGAAAATGCCTCTCCTGCCCCAAGAGCCACACTTCAGTGGCACATATCCAAAGAAATTTTAAATAAAAAAATCTTACTGAAACAAACAAAAAGGTCACAGCATCTGTGAATCATGTAATAGATGCCAATTTGTGAATTCAAGATAAGAGAACCAGTACCCAAAATAAAAGGAAAAGCAAGTTTGAACCACTGCAGCTGCTCTTCCAGCAACACATTTGATTAGCTTGAACTACAGAGGGAAAAAAATACTATGGATAAGCCTGTCTAATGCTTTGTGCTTTTAGAACACAACCTGAACAGCTTACTTGCAGCATGAAAAAGGCAGCAACAAACACTTGGCTCCCTACAAAATAGCCAGACAGACAGCACATGTGCGCTAATGTTCTTGTCTGGAGTAAACGTGAGCAGAGGACCAGATGACTCGTGGTATCTGACCACTACTGCCCACCACCTCCATGAAACCAAAAAGCAAAATATCTATCAGTGGAGGGAGGGCTCTTAACTTTGCAGCTCACCAAAACTTCAGCCATCAGAAAAAAAGGGGGATTATATTAGTGGAAATGGCAACCCATAGTTACAGTATTTAAGAAGAGGTATAGAGAAACACCTCTGCATATCAGGGCTGTTGGGGGTTAAATTAACAGAGGCTGGCAAACTGAGCAACTCCAATAGACAGCAAGCATACACTTGGTGTGCACACAGAAAGCATCTAATACAGTGACAATCCTCCTGTATTCTTTAACACCAACTGGCATAAGGCAGGCATCAATTCTTGCTGATCTTCTTGGTGTCTGTATCATAACTAAGATTTTAGTGAAAAAAATAAAACCACTCTTCTAGCTATTGAAGCAAAAATGCCCGAGATGGAAAGTATGCATCAAACTAATGAAAACACAGATGCTAAAGTGGCGGTACATAACACAAATAGTCTGTACAGATACTGGGTCTGACTCAAAATACTCAAAGCTGCCACAGACCAGCTTTATCTGCATGACAGACTTGACCCACTACAAATTATGAAGCCACACGGATTCACAACTCTCATGTTTCAAGCACAGGTCAGCTGCAGTGTTGGTCATCGTAAACCACAATCATCTATCTTGCTGTCTACATGAGGATCTTGTGTTTCTTTTCAAAGAGCTATAAAGTCTTAAAAGAAAAAAAAAACAACAAGAATTTGAGCTTGAGGGACCCTGTGATTTAAAAGAAACCCCAGAGCAGCCAACTTTTTTTATTTAAAAACACAATCCGAAAACCATGTTAAGCCACTGATTTGGAGGGGCCGGGGCAGGGAGTGTGTAGAGGAAGGGTGACAAGTTGTCACAGGCTGCAGGGATGGAAAGGAAACCTTATAATGAATCAAAGGCTGTTTATGCAAAGCATTTAAGGCCACACATTCACAGCTATTATAAGCTAGCACAAGCAGCTGGCCTGCCCCCAGCTGCATATTCCCACCTTGTGCCAGCTCCAGCACAAAATCCCCCAGCACTTTGGCCTGTTCTACCTTCTACTACCCCATATTCACAGTAGTGCCACTCCAGACAAGAGGATCTCTTCACATGGTGGTTCTGCCAGCTCCAAGCAGTTGTGGGACTGCAATGAAAAGCTGCTCTTAACAGAGGTTAAATGCATGGAAGAAAATTCCATGGCAGGTTTCTTTGGAGGGAAAAAGTAGTCACTGCACTCACAGACAAGGCAGCAGACAAAGATAGCCCAGAATTTACTAGCCAAGAACTTTTCAGAGAACACTACAGAAGCCACAGTAAAACAGTGCATGATCTGAACAGTCAAGCTATTTTTTCTGTTTATAGTATCTTAAATCTTTCACTAAGGGGCAGGACTGCCCAAGACTTTTGGATGGTATGTACTTGGGTAGCCAAAGTGCGTTTTGACTCAGATTCTACCTGAGTCCCCCTTGCAGAAGGGCTCAGAACATCACCATAAAGATACACAGCCATCCTCCTCATTAGGAAGTAGCCATGCCATCTGCAGCACACCTTTCTTAAACCATTCTGTTAAAAGAACAAAGTTAACAATGTTCTCCTCAAAGGCACACAATGCTGGCTACAATACTCCATGACCCTGGGTAACTGTTTCCTATGCCAACTGTTTAACTATCCCAAGCAGCTTAATCCCACCCAGTCACACTTACACCAAGATACCTCATCACTTATACCTCAGCAACGCCCCAGCAGGAATGCACAGCCTCTGTAAAACTAGCAAATAAGCTTTTTTATTGCTGTACACAAACATCCTCAGCCCTACTGCACTGAACTGCGTTAAAATGTTGTGTATCAGTAAGGTCACTGGAAACTTCGGAAGAATGAAACAAGTATCTCCATGTCCCAGCTCAGTTCATTTCCAGAACTGCTACTGCAGCAAGTATAACAGCATGCAACATGTTTTCATATGAAACCAGACATGATTTCTACAGAACTTATTTTGCTCCAGAAATTCAGAATGGTTGTTTCCACATCCGAGATCTGAACATAGCTGTTGACTCCTTCAAATATCACCTGAAAAATGTAATGCTTCCAAGATACTGCTTCAAAGGCCGCCTGAGACTTCAAATGATTTTGCAAACTGCAAATCTTGCAGTTTGCCCTGTTAAACTGCCTGAGGACAACAGTACAATCTCTCCTCTGAAAACACTACTGCAAGCTTCCCCAGGAACCTGACTTCTCAGCCCAAGGGACATAATAGGAACCTATGCAGAGAAGTTACACAAAGACTAATATAATAAGAGACTTGGAGCTCCAGACAGCCCCCAGTAGGCAGATACTGATGATGTACGGAAGACGCACTTTTTCCTCTAGAGTATGAAATTTCAACTTCTTCAGGACACATAATGAATATCACAAAGTTTCTGCAGAAAATGGGCCAGAGAACAAGCCATTTCCACAAGTAAACAAGCAGGGATTATGTGAGCTTAAGATACAAAGCTGAATACACACATTATACTCTTTCTAAAATACCACTGAATACCAGAACATTTAAGAGGATGGTCATCCTCTTAAATACCTCCAGGACCCTCCATGCCCTCTTCCAGCAGCTATATCGGCTAAAGAAGCTGCTGCCTGAAATTGGTGGCTACAATGACCCCTCAAAGAGACCCAGAGAAGTGGGCAGTGATGATGCTAGAATGTGTTTCCCTTGCACCCCTGGGCTGGCCAAGAAATGCTATGCTGCTTCAGAGGGACAAGCACACACAATGTAAGCATCTGTAGCTAGTTTTGTAAACAAACCAGTAGTTTGGTTGGGGTTTGGTTTTTTTGTTTGGTTGGGGGTTTTTTTGTTTGTCTGGTTTTGGTGTTTTTGTTGTTGTTGTTTTTTGGGTTTTTTGCTTTGGTTTTTTTTTAAAGCTACCACCCCAGTTCAAATACATTTTTACTGAGCACACAGAAATAGTGAGTTGCATTGGGGTTTTTGCTGGGGGGGGGTGTTCGTGTATTTTATGAAAATGGCACAACTGAGGTTGGGTTGACAGCAAGCACCAGGCAGCACACTTCTTCCACAGCTCTCTTCCATGCGTGCTTTGCTCCTCCTTCCAAATCAGATGGCACTGCACAAGGCCTTCAAAAAGAAAAGTCAACCCAACTTTTCACACTGCAAAAAGGCAAGCTATTTTCCTACAGCGTCAAGAAAAAACTGTCCAAATGCTTCAGAACAAGAAAAATTCCAAACAGGGCACATTTAAGAGCAAGTATCAGTCAAATTATTACTTCAGCAGAGTTAAAAGTACCTGAGAGCAGGGCTACAGCATGCTACAAGTTGCACACCCCAGCAAGCAGCAACACCATCCTCACCTGTAGGGCAAGCGTATCTGCTGTCAGTTTGCAGGTCAAGTAGTCATGAATAACACAAGAAATTAGATCTTACTGATTGCAGGGCTGTGCTATAAAAACAAGAAAGAAACACAATATAGATTATAACTCTTTGCTGACAGCAATGTGCAGTCATGCTCTTTGTACAAGTGTTCACACATACTGAGCTCAATACATGCAGTTTGGACTGCCCACCAAATAAAGCCAGAGGGAGAAAAATGGTCATGTAGCTGATTAAAAGAAAACGCCACCCAGACCTTTACTTTAACTGAAGTCTGAGCTGGCACTCAGGTCTCTAGAGGAGTAAGCCTCAAAAAAATCCTGCTTTGTTTGACCTGCCCACCCCTAGTCAGTAGATGCAACTAAACACATTCAGATTTATTGTCTTTCCCAAGCAGCTCATTAAACTAGAGGCAAATACAGTATAGTTAAATCATGACTGATAAAGATGGGGCCTTTCTACACCCTCAGCAGTTTACTAACCCAATTCACCCTATAGGTTTTTCCAAAACCAAACTGCACATCAAAGACAGTTTGGCCACTCAGTGAAGTTAAAGCTGTTCAACGAACCGCTATTAAGAAAAATTGCTTTGACATTAACGACGACACACAGCAGTAATTCATACAGCCTTGGCAGCGGAACGAGCAACCCCCTCCAGCAACCACAAAACAACTGAACCCGGGGAGCTGAGACTCAACTCCTCACTCTGCGCTAGAAGCTCCCCTAAAACACTCCTTCTGCAGGCCCCCCTTCGCCCAGGCATTCTGAGGGGGAGCCTTCCTTCTCCTGTGCCTTTCCCAGCAGGAAAGGCTGAACCCTATTTCATAGGGAAGAAATTACAGCATTACTGCAGGGACCCAGCCATGGAGAAGCCGTAACACGCACCCCAAGCCCCGTGTGACCCGAAAAACCTGGTTTCCCCGGACAGCAGCTCTCCCTCAGCTCCTGGGCCTCGACCCCCTCAGCCCTAGGCCCGGCCACCCCGTCTCACCCAGCGCCAGGGTAGAGCACCCGCCTACGCGTCCGCAGCCTCTTCCCGCCGGTGCGCGGGGAACAGAAGGGCCAATCCGAACGGAGACTCCGTGGCCAGCCGTGCCCCGCCACCGGCTGCGGGGAACGGACGAAAACCGCCTTCGCGCTGGTCAAAGCTCACCTCAGCCCCGCAGCCGGCCCCACTATAGCACACACAAGCCCTACCCACCGCAGCCGCGCTTCCGCGGGCAGCGGCACGCCGGGAGGGGGCGGGACCGGGGCGGGGCGTGGGGCCAGTGGGGCCAGGGCTGCCGAGGCGGCGAAGGCGGCCAAGGCGGCCGGGGCTTTGGTGTGCCCGCCGCCGTGTAGAGTCTGAGGGGTTGCTGTAGCGGTCTGGGATGTCAGTATGTGTTCTGGAAGGCCCGTGTGGAGGCACTTGCATACAGGTCCTGAAAGTCCTGGGGGGGGGTTGTCTCAGGGACCTACGTCTATAGTTCCTGAAATGCTCTTACATGAGGAATATTTGTATATGTCCTGTGTATAGGGCCTGAGGGTCTTGCATGTAGGGACTGAAAGACCTGTATATGGGATTTCACGAGTTTAATATATTTAAGTATTGAAAGGTCTGTGCACAGGACCTCAGGGGGCCAAACATATAGGTCCTGAAAGGTTTGTGTATAGGGTACGATAAGCATATATGTAGGTCCTGAAGGGCTGGTATAAAGGGTCTGAGGGGCATAT
>WYDI02003078.1:0-24813 GCA_009867235.2 Psittacus erithacus | reverse complement strand
AGGACCTTGCACTTGGCATGGTTAAACTTCATAAGGCTGGCATCAGCCCACCTCACAAGCGTGTCAAGGTCCCTCTGTGTGCCTCAGTGACAGAAAGCATCTCCACAGCAGTCTTGTAAGAGGTAGCTTGCTGTCACCATGATCAGTTATGATGGTCAGCCTTAAAAAGCAGGGTTTAACTTTTTGGATTTGTCAGCTCTTCAAAAACATTATGTGGATTTCTGGCATTGTCAACTTAAAAAACACATCCAACTTGATGGCTCCACCCAAAGGTATGAGTTGAAGGGGAGGAATAAAATGTATGTTAACTTCTTTGACTGTGGTAGAAGGTGGATACTGAGACTGCAAAGAATAACAAGTTGCTTTGTAGTTGCTTTTGTAATTATTTTGTATGATGTCTGGGAAGAATACTCATACTGGAGAAGAGAAACATCCATGTATACTGGTGTCTTATACACTTTACTGAAGAAGTATCCAAAAAAGATACTTCCATCAAAAGCTGCAGCAGTGAACAAGTGCCAAGGCTGAAACACTGGGCCCACAGGAGCAAGGCAGAAGAAACTATTTGTTCATCCCCTAAAGAATACTGGGTCGAGATTGCTACCTTCACCTGCCAAGGTGAACCTTGACTGACAATCTCCAGACTTTTGGCTCCAGTAGAAAACGTCATATCATCAGGACTGAGATCTGAAAATGGTGTGAAGAACCTGACTGAGAACAGAACTGAGAACCTGTGATGATTTTCAGATAATGGAACAGAACGAAACAGCCCTGTTCTTGTGGTAAAACCATTCACCGTCAACCATGCTGCACACTGCAGACGCAGAACTAACATTACTTTTGAGAAAGGGATCCAGACAGTACAGAAATGTGTACACAAGATCACAAAAAAATGCATGTATGAGTTCACAGTCCTTAAAAAAAAATAGTAGGTGAAATTTCCCACTATCTGAAAGAACTCCTAAAGCTATTTTTGCTTAGCAGCTGTCAGTGGCTACTTTGAAGAAAATCTAGGATTAATTTTGGGGCCCAAATTTGAGGTTTCCAATACTTCCTCTTGAGCTTTGAGGTAGAGTTAGCTGTGACCTTCTTCTGAAGAAAATCTTGAGGTCTTTACTGCAGATATAGCAAGCACATGTTTCAAAGCCCAGAAAGTGGTAATTGACAAAGATAGCTGCTGCGACAATGAGTTGAAGGAACTCACTGGCTAGGAAAGAGACAGGGATGAAGTAACACCCCTGGCAACACCTGATCAGAATTCAAATGAAAAGGTAACAGGGGAATACAAAAAAGATCAAGCTTGGCAAGGCGCATAATTATAATCTAGAGCATATGAACAGATGGCTACACCATCAATCAATGAATAAATAATAGTGCAATCTGATGTGATGGCATGATTGGATGAACCCAGATGACACCAGTCACGCTCCACCTCATATAACTGAGTACCAGACATGAAGCAGAGCAGGATGTGAGCACACTCATGCCCTACGAAACTGAAAATACAAAATTAGCAGGTCTCAAATGACTGGATATATGAACAACCATCATGTCGATGAATTTACATGTGAGTTATTACCTGGAGATAGGACCACTAGTTACAGAACGGCCTGCAACTGGACTGGCCTTTAAGAAGAAAGACAAACCAAGACGCAGAGACGAACAAAAAGGCCAACTGGCACTGTGTTTGCTCCTCTGAATGGAAAGAAACATGTTGCCATCAATACTGTTACTGGCTACATTCTTGTGCAGCTCTGGCAACAGAGTTTACTAACATGTGTCATCCACTTTGCTCCTTCCACTTCATGCTTCATAGTTTGATATAATTTCCACTACTGAAGTACAACAGAGTTGTTAGCTACACAGCACTTCAGATGCCACTGACAAATCAGTTACACTTCCATTTTGTCATTTGATATGTCGGTGGAACAGAAACAATCAAGAAGATTGACACTGATCATAATCTGAATTGCCATGCCCAATCCTTGACAGAGGCTTGAATTAGTAAAAATGTCATTCATTCAAGACTCTTGACTCTTCAAACTACTTGGAATGTGCATCAAAATGGTGGACACTTCACTGCTTGTAAATAAAACAAAACACTGTGCCTTGCTGAACCGAATTTACTAGACAGAACAATTACTTTTTAAGACTTAAATAAATGTAAGAGTGAACATTCATGGCTATTCTTTTAGTTGAAAAGTTACATACAAAATCCCAGAAAATGTATTATCTTTAATAATGATGCTACATTTTCTTTCAGCATATTTTTAATACTGGTGTCCCTCCCTGTACTAAAGATTTCTTTGTTTTAGTTACATTAGCATTCTATTTTCTATCTTTTTTCACTGCAGTAGTTCAGTGTGCCTGCTTTCACCAACATGATAGTATTTGCAGCATCAAGGTTGTTCACTTACTTTGAACACAGCCTAGCAACACATACGCATTATGACAAAAATAAAAATAAAGAGGCACACCAACCTAGCTTCTGCATAGTTGCAATGAATCCTTCATTCTTCTAGGATGTTGCCATAGATAGTCGTGTCTCAGAGCAAATGAGGACAAGAATAATCTTCTTTCTTAATGGACACTAGACAAGCACTTCAAAATCATTCAATAGTTTGTTTTCCTGTTTTGCAAAAAATGCTGGTTTTCAGGATCACAATGGCAGCAGTCAAAAGCAAGTATCACCAAATACTGTTAAAATTCTTGCCAATAGCTTGCAAGCCATCAAAAATGTTTTAACAGCAATAAGTAAACATTTATTCTTATTACAAAAATGACTAAGGAAAGCAGACATAGCTGAATCTACAGGTAACATGTATCTACCAGAAGATAACATCAAAAGGTGGGTTTATTAAAGTATAATGCATGTGCTACTCTACTTCACCCTACACTGTACAGTATATTAGACTATTATGCTTCATATTTATATAGAAAGACCACAACAGCATTTACAAGGTCAAAATGAAGAGCTAAGCAAGTGTACATTTGGGACAGTTCTATCCCAAACTACAGCAATTAGATTGTGCCCACTGCCTGCACAGCATGGAAGTTAAAAACAGTATTTCTCAGCAAGAAGGTCAAGAGGGGCCCAGATTCAAAGCATGACTTTAGCAAACACTGGTGCCTGTGTCCAAATTTTTTCCACCTAACTATGAAAACAACAAAACTTATTAAGACCTTTCCTGTTCAGCCTAAGAGATCCGCAGACTATGTAAGTTTCCAGGAAAGAGAGGTTATATTTCTATGGCTCATGTTCTCTGAAACATGTAATGCATGCACATATTCAGAATGTAGGTCTTTCTTACTACAACCAAAAATGTGCCTGTCTTCAGGATAACATTAAAAGCTATGTTCAGGCTTTGCTGACCATTCTGCTATGAGCAAGAACATACAAACCATAATATTCCCACCTTAATTTTTTCATCTGCAAAATGGCAACCGGCTCATGAAACAAAAGGGTTGTTAAGAGAAAAGAACAGAGAAAATTAATGAAAATGAGGCAAAATGAACATTAAAAGTTTAACTAATAGGAAACAAGCTCAGTCTTTCACTGATAAGCCACATAAAGATGGGTCCATACTGTCCCACACATTCATAGCTCCTCAGCTGATAATTTTTGTCTTTCATGGAAACAGCAATTTCAGGGCAACCCAACATTGTCTGAATACGTCTTTAATGGCAGCAGAAAACACTGAGACTGTGAAAGGAGTGCGAAGTGCCTGGCTCTGTAAATATCAGGAATGGGAATATTTTAGAACAGGATTAGTGAATGAGGTCAAGAAGGATATCCTTTATCACAAGGATAAAGGAGATGTGGTTGAAATAGCCTAACCTGAATTTCCTAAAAGGCTTTTTAAAGAATCCCTCACCAAAGGCTTCTATGGAAACCCAACAGTCAGAGCTTTAGGGAAGGTTTTTATGTTGATAAATAACTGGTTTAAAGACAGGAAACAGAAGGTAAATAGGTTAGCCAGACAGCTCCTGCAATGGAGGGAGGTCATTAGTGGAGCTCACAGGGATTTGTGCAGGGGATGCAGTCATTCATCATATTCCTAAGCAACCTGATAAAATGGGTGAGCAGTGAGGTGAGAAGGCTTTATAATGATATTAAGTTATGCACAGTAATAAGGATGACGGCTTGCTGACTGCGAAGAACTGAGAAAGGTGCTCATGGAAGTAAGTCCCTAGGTAATAAAGTGACAGATGAAATTCTTTGTAGATGAATGCAAAGTGATGCACAGAGGACAAAATAATTCTAGGGTCATTTATTAAATGATTGGCCCTCAGCTGACCATTATAGCTCAGGAGCAAGATTTTGAGGTTATTAAAATATAGTACCATGAAAACATGCTCTTAGTGCCCCATACTGTCAACATCTCTCGTTTCTAACAAATGTTAGGAACTATTGGGAAAGGAATAGAAAATAAGAGAACATTATTATACCACTGTAAAACAAACAGTTCCTTCACTCCTTGAATACTGCGGGCAGTTATCATCTCCCTGTGAAGAACGCCATAGCAAACCTGGTGAAACTGCAAAGAACGGCAATAAAGATAATCAAATATATGCAACAGCATGTATGAGAGACAGCTTACTCGGCTAGAGATCATAGGCTTGAAGAAGGGATACATCAGAGTAACTATAATATATGTGTACAAAATCATAAACAGCAGGGAGAAAACATAGAGGGATGAAGTGTTTGTTGTCTCTTCAGTAAAAAAAAAAACCTAAAGGCATCAAACTAGGTTAGTAGGAAACAAGTTAAAACAAACAGAAGTATGTGATTCCTTTTACAGCGACCTCCAGAACTTGTTGCCAAATAATTCTGTGGATGCTAAAAAAAGTGCTGGGCTAAAGGTGAGATCGGGCAAGAATAGAGAAGAGACATTCATCAAGAGTTACTATACACACAAAACTACATGCATTTGGAGAGACATTTAGAGGACACTACCATACATGACTGGCTTGTTCTTACTCGCCTAGTAGGCTTTTACTCATAGTCACATTTTGAGGTAGGATGAGGTTGGATGGATTTTTGGTCTGACCAGGTATGACTGTTATGTTCTCACAGATGTAGCCTGAGTTCTAGCATGGTGCACATGACAGAAAGTTATGGTGTAGTAGTCTGTAGACTTACTGTGTTCTTGCATGGCAGTAGCCATTCACTTAAACCTGTCAGCTCTTGATGTTAATAACATCAAGGACAGCGTGGACAGGCTTCAGCCCTCTAGAGTGTTCTTTATGAACCAGCCACAGGCCCTTCTATTAGCTACACTGTGACGAGCCATGTAAGTCATGTTAGTCTCATAAAATGGGAAAATATAGAAGCTTCCTTCACCAGAGGATGAAGATAAAAAATCCCAAATAGAGAAATCTCAATGAAAAGAACAGAACAAAATCTATTTCTTTCAAAACTAGCAAAGCTAGAACACACACTGATGTGAGATTTATCCTCTGGAATTATAAGACTGAAAACCTGGGCTATTTGGCCAGGTAAGTGCATATTCTGAAGCATTTTCAGCAAGCACTGAAAATCTCAGAGAACAGAAAATTCTTCTCACAGAACAGATAAGCTTTATCAAGGGGAGCAGCATTCCACCACAAGTTATATGTTGTGATGTGTAGGCATGCTCACCTAATGAATTGACTTTCGCCTGAAAACTGCACAGAAGCCCAGGCAACTTGTGTATATAGGGGTCACAGTTCAGTTCCACTAATGAGGAAGAGTAGGTGTGGATTCACCACTTAGTAATAACCTTCTGAAATCCTAATACTGTGTCCTGATAAGAAGTCTTAGGTAGAAGGTCTCTAACTCCATATCCATCCAGGGGGACAGGATATGTCTATGTCAGTCCTGGATAAAGGGTCAGTGAAACAAGCAATGACCTATCAACCTTCCATCCAGACTACAGTGGAAGTATTACTTCCTAAATGCCTACTAATTCCTTTGCAAAAATGATGAAAGACAAAAATGGTCCTGATAATCTTCATTGTCCCAAGCGAGGGAAAAGTCAAACTGAAAACAAGTGAAAGTGTTGGGAACAACAGCCAACAATCGTGACATTGATTCAACTTAACACTCTAAGACATGGTGCCAAGCACTGTGCTAAAGCACAGTGCTGAGAGAAGTCTTGGCTTCTCCTTTTTAAAAAGAACATGCTGGTACAGATTTGGTAAATACTAGTTTCATGAATAATAAATTAAATCATCCTTTACTTCATCACATTTCTCAATGTGATACAAGTATTATTCATAATGCAGGGCCAATATGTAGTCTGTGGAGAGCCAAAAAAGCCATTACCCACAGTGGAGAACAACAGTTTTGACAGTCTAAAAGCCAACACTGCCAGGGAAGAACAAGGAAAGCAGGCAGTTCCACCACACCAGAAGGCTGTGAAAAAGAGGAGGTTCTCATTGTACTCTGCCCTCTGTGTCAATGTTCAGTGCCATCCACTCCTGCACGTATACTCCAACCAAGCCTTACCACACATGCTCAGGATTGCGACCCTCATGAGAACATGGCTGCAGCAGGCTGCTCAGTTTTACAGAGTGGGGTCAGGAGGCCACCCAACTCCAGTCATCAGAGATTCTGCTCTGGAATCAGCTCCTTCCTCAGCCTTCTCACATTCTCCCAGAAGGTGGCCATAATTGCTAGTTTTATAGGCTTGTCTGGGTGGAATCCAACCTTTTTTCAAAGCTACCCTGCTGCGCTGAATCCTATGGCGTCTTCCTCAAAAGCACTCTCCATGAGAACAGAATGCACATTTTATCAGAGCAAGAGAGCATGTCAAAGCAGGTGCAGAATATGCTTCCTTGGCTTCAAAGAGGAAAAAGTACAGAAAGGGATTTGGTATAGTGAACCCATTCTCTTCTTCACAGCCTTATTTACAACATCTGACACTCCAGATTTCAGCAAAGACAACCTCTAGTAGTAGAAGTTCCTGTCCAGAGGCACAAAGAAGAAGCTCCTTCGCACCCATGGCATGGTCCCATTCTTACTACACACAATGGAAAAAGCATTGCTGATTTTACTAGGAATTGAGTTCGACACTGTCACCAAACTAGTCAGTGAGCTAGAAAATATTGAGGGGGAAGGCTCCCTTTTGCCTTTTAAATCCAAAACAATCAGCAATCCAAAACACGTTTTCCCATTTCAGGCACTTTCCTGACTTACTAAGCCTCTCCTTGCTGTACTTGGACAATATTATTGTTTAGTGGTTAGTCATTTTTAAAATGGAATCCCATCTGTTCTGCTTTATTCCTGATTACTTCCAAGGTTCCCAATTAAATACAGAATAGGATCTGAATTCCAGTATGGCTCACTTGCACTGAAGTGAAGGCTACATCTGCTTTTTCATCTTCTCCTTTGTAGTTTCAGGTTGGGTGGCTTCTTTACAGAAACTTCTTAATTATTAGCAAATATAAGCATTGCTGTGAATGGGAAAGATATGCGAAGGTTCCTTTACAGGTTTGGTTTTCTCTCCCATTTCCAAACAGGAATGGGGATTTACATAAAATATAATAATCCCACAGAAGACTTATGTCACTTTGATATCAGTTCCATGCTGAGCTTTACATGAAAAAGTCAAGCAAATTCAAATATTATAAACAATATGATAATTTCTGTTCATAGAGAATAAGACTGCTAAAGTTAAGCTGTTTGTGGAGGTTTGCATGTCTGATCACCTCTATTACTAATACCTCTACCTGATATTGTAGCTTTTTTTGATGTTCCTGATGCTTAGCTGCCCTTAAATACTGTAATTTCCATTGACTGACTCATACACTTTGCCTATAGATTTGCCCTGCAGTAGCAATCTCACTATTCTCTTTTGCTCTGAAGATCTAAATACCAATCACAAACCTCTTAATTGTCCTCATGCAAACATGTCCTGTAACATCTCGACCCTCTAATCTATGCCCTTTCCTGTTCCAGAAAGCTAACAGAACCAGCCTAGTTTACAGTCTCTCCTTTTCACAGCGGCTCTCCCATTCTTCAGTGATAACTCCATCCACCGCTGTAATCTGCCATCCACAATCCAATTGTGCCTCCATTGCCGAAAAGACCCAAGAGGGTTTTGAGTATACAGAAAAGGATTAGGATCCTGATGCTTCTTGAATCCAGCCATTTCCATGCTTCATATAGTGCTGCATGTAACAGTTTTTCTCAAGGAAATGAGAAAAGAGGAACTGAAAAAAATTAACATTACCTAATAAAGTGCAATTTGTATGCATGTAACCTACCACTGGAGTGCTAAGTCACACACATATGATGAACATGACCCCCTCTTAATTCAGTTTAGCTTGTGCAGCATCTCTCCTTCCATAGTGGGATAAAGCTGTGGAATCCCATAAAGAAAAAAGGTCAAGCTAAAAGTATTCAGAAGTAGCCATGCGTTTTATTACTGATTCATAAGAAATCCACATTAATTGTTAACACCAGTCAATGCACCAATTCTGCAACTTCCATACTGTAATGTATGTACAAATGATTTGCTCTGTACTTGCTTTTCATGGCCACCATTTCACAGGGCATAATTTGTCTTGGACAAACCACTGACACAATGACCAACATGCTGAAAAAATCCTTGATTTTTTTTGTTTCTTCTGTCTGTTGTACAGCATGCTCAAAATATGTGAAGGATAGAAGATAAACTGACAGAAAACCAGATGACCCTTCTAAGACTGCCTGTACAGTCATACAGACTATAGTCTTGGCATCCTACTGTAATTCCTATAGTGTTTTCTCCTAACACATCACAGTCATAAAATTTATCACCTTTTCTTGTTTCTTTGCTTACATCAGAGATTACTACAGTCACTAGCTACATACAGTGATGAGATTTCTTGTTCCATGTATTTTCATGTGATAAACATTCACCATCAAGCAATGCTCCCACTGCTAATGAATTCCTCTAAAATTATGCTGGTTCTTCTGAGTAAACAAACAGAGGTATCAATAAATCATTAGGGGAAAAAAATAGATTCATTCAAACCAATTCTGCTTAAAAATCATGGACTTCTTTCCCCAATTTAAATTAATTTCATAGTCATAATTGTTAAAATTCTTCCCTACACTAATCACAAAAAACTAATCTTACTAAAAAATACAAAGGAATCAATTTTTTATCACTTTGTGTTTAAGAAATGCTTTTCCTGAACAATAAAAACATGTGCACATGCTTCATTTTGTTCCCAGTTAGCTGTCATTTTCTGGTTCTTTTTCACTAAGCTGATCTCTGGGTTGCCCATGTTTCAGGAGGGAACCTTTATAACAGTGATAATCCAACTGAAGGCTTTATACTTCTAAATCCTTAATTAGGGACAAACTTAATCTGGTAATTTCATACCTGCAAATTCTGGGATGTAACTGTCTTGCTTGCGCTCTCTGTGTCCATTGATCTTTGTCACATCTTTCAGCTTAATTTTTCTTCTTTTTTAATCCTTTTCATTAGACTTGCTTACCATAAGCTGTTACTCACTGTTTCTCCAAATAGCAATTTATGGTGCTATTCCATAGCAAGGAAGGGCCACCGTGCTGTCCTCACAAAAGTCCATAGCAAAATTCCCACTCACAGCAGAAGAAATTAGTTGTTGCTCTTATACATTTTAACTGAAATGTTAATGCTGGACTCACAGCTAATTAAGTGCCCTGTCATTAGGCTACTTTGCCTTTGTTGATTTTCTACTTGTCTGGCTTGAAACACTTGAATACTCCAAGAAATTGAGTTTTCTCTCTTCTCCTCTTTCCCTTGAAACCAACAAGCACATTTCCCTTCTTTTAAGATGTAATATTATATTTCTTACCATCCATGCTGTGACAAAATCTCCCATCCAAGTCCCAACTGCAGCTACCTTCATAAAATTTTCATTCCTGATGCCCATGAAGTCTGTTATAATGTATGCACTGTGGAAACAAGAACACAGACTGTAAGCTATACACATTTGCTTAATGCGGTTATAAAGAACTTGCTTTAGTGACAAAATCTATGACTAGCTGCAAAAGATTTCCTGGTTTTTCATAACCACTTTTCCTGCTATATCTGAGTCTTGACATCAAACTGGACCAGGATGGGCCAATTCCAATTAGAAATGGAAATGTGGATCTGTTTTTACAGCCCATGTCTCTTTTGAAGGTGCTAAGATAACGACAGGAAAAGGCTTTAGGATTATGTAAGGCTTTTGGAAATACAAACCATTTTACACTTTTTGCCTCTTCCTTTGCATAAATGGAATTGCAACATTCTTGGAAATAGTGACTTTGCAAAATCTTTATGAAGAAAAATTAAAACCTTTCAGTTCTCTTTAAAAAGACAATGGAGCCGCTTGACTTTTCCCTCTAGCAGCTATAGAACCACATGTTTTTTTAACACAACAGGGTAAGCAAGCTTTTCAGAATTTCAGTGAGATGTCACTGCTTCTTTATTTATACTATGTATTTTCATAGGTATATGTTAAATCCAAAAGAAGCATTTCTATTCTGCTTAAATAAAGCAACACATAGGATTTAAAATCTCACACAGCAGTTTAACTTCTACTTTCACATTCATGAAGATGATATAAGGAAAATTAAGAAGGTAAAGTTACTTGTACTGGATAAAAAACTTCATGGAAAAAGTCACAGCTTTTAATATACTGAATATCCTTTGCTAAAAGGCTTTTCTAGTGTTTAAAAAGAGAAGATTCTCCTCAAGAGCTAACAAATTGAATAATGATAGCAATTATATTTGAACTTCCCAAGTGGTATCTTTGTTTTCAAGATACTTGTAAACATTGATCATACAATGTTATGCCTATTTAAGGGTGCACACAAGTGACTTAGCTGCATGTAATAACTTTCTTGAGCATTGTGTTACCCATTATTCAAATTCTACCCCTATTCTAGAATCATAGCATCACAGCATCATAAAATGGTTACCGTTGGAAGGGACCTTAAAGATTATCTAGTTCCAAGGCTCCTGCTATGGGCAGGGACTCCTCACACTAGACCAGGTTGCTCAAGGTCCTAGCCTTGAACACTTCCAGGAATGGGGCAGCCACAACTTCTCTGGGCAACATGTTCTAGTATCTCACCACATTATATACCAGATGTTGTAATAACTAGGACCTAACAGACCATATCCCCGCAACTGGATCAGTACAAGCTGATTCTGCTTTCTGGGGCAGTCATGTTAAAATCTAAATATTTGATGAAGACAGAGGATCTTCCTAGCACAAATCCATGCACAGCACCATCTCACTTCTCAGATACAAGTCAATATGTTATCGAGTAGAAATATTAATATCACTTCATTATATACATCATGACCTTTCAGCTAGTATGTCACTAACAAAAACATCATCCTTTTTTTTTGTCTGTTGAACAGCATACAAATGCTGGCTCAGATTTTCTGCTGCAATTAAAAAACAAGCCCACATTTTTGTCCAAGCTAGTTTTAATAATGCTGCGTGTAGGCACGTAGATAATAAGATCATCAATATTCTAAATTCACTCTATTGCAAATAAGGATGCAAGAATACAAGAAAAGCTACACTGCACTGGGTCAGCCTAAAGTTTTCCTCTTCTAAGGTCTTGTCTCCAAGAGAAGACAACAGCAGATACCTAGGGAAGACTGTGAGAACAGGCAAGCACACCCCTTCCAGATATATTCTCCCAGTCTCTTTATAACGGGGAAACATTTGTAATTCCCTTTCTTCCTGGGTACGCTGTTCTTGTAACATCTGTGAA
The DNA here is from genome assembly GCA_009867235.2 of Psittacus erithacus. Lineage (NCBI taxonomy): Eukaryota > Metazoa > Chordata > Aves > Psittaciformes > Psittacidae > Psittacus > Psittacus erithacus. The sequence continues at coordinate 13,079 of WYDI02003078.1, read as the reverse complement.
GGTGAAAAATTATCAAGTCTGCCTTCCCTAACAATCTGACTCATTAACAAAGAAGGCATGACAATAAATGTCAGATGTAAAGATGGCCCCCAAAACCAAACAATATCTTTATCTTTTTCATCACCATGAAACACATACAAAAACGACTCACCTTTTTATTCCCATTTCTCAAATGCATTTTACAATCTCATACGCATTATACATGATTACAGGCGTACAGAAACTAAATAAACACCTGCACAATGCTCCAGAATAACAGACCACTTGGGCAACTCCTACAGCCCCATCACATCTAGTGGGGCTGCCACAGTCACCCATGGCAGGCTGATGTACAGAAGATCCAAAAAGGCTGAGAGGGCACTGATCACTGAATGCAGATATTAACAAGTAGAAGATATATCAAACCAGACATAAGCTATTTTTTGATGGAAATTGAAATTCTGCATGTAGCCATTGTTTTTATGAATGTTAGAAGTACCTGAAGGCTTATAACAAGGTCAGAGGAGCTGAAACACATAGAAAAGCCGTGAAAGCACCAGATCACCCTAACAATCCTTTTCGTAATTTGAAACATGAGCATTTGAAACACAAAAGCATCCAAGAAACCTAGTACAAACTGAGTCATAGTCTATAAGTAATTAAGGCCTAAATTAAATACGTAAATTGACAGACTATTTAACACTTAGAGTTAAAATAGCATATTATTATAAAGAAACTCTTAAGAACAATCTGTGCATATCTTATGTGCATTTACAGCTTAAAATACACCTACAACCTTTTATGGAACAGGGAAAATATTTTTAGCACTGTCATTATCTTACTAGAAACATTAATGAAATACACTGCTATTTTATTAAATATTAGCATTGCACCCTGTGTCTTTTATGCTCTCTTCAGTCTTATTTTAATTTTAAAGCACAAAGAGAAATTGATTTTGTTTTAAATATGGATTTCTCGCTGCTAAAAATGAAGAAAAAGCAACCCAACTCCATTTTTAATGTTCAGGTTTTAGCTGAAATATAAATGAGAGCGGCTGACATTTCCAAAAAGCCACGCCTGCCTGATGATGCTTCCAGGACAGATATTTTGACAGTACAAAAAGTAAAATTAATTCTATTGTGGAACTATCCCCACTTTTTCCTAGCTTTAGCTAGTGATTAGAGCAGTTTTCATTAATTGGTTGGTCTGCTTCCCGCCTAGGACCCTTGCCTGCACCTTGCAGGAGGGATAACGGCTGTTCAGTTCCAGTTAAATGGTCAGCCTAGGTTTTCTATATCTTGTCAACAGACTTCTGATTTCTTTGCTATACTTGTATTCTATAGCAAGACACATCCATATTGCATGAATACCACAACCTGAGAAAACACTGAGTGAAAAACACAAGAGCACATAACAGTAAAAAACGCTTCAGAAATGGACAGGATATGTATAAATAATTAAAGGCTGAGAGGCCAATAGCTATGAATATTAAAGGACAAGTTTGCAATTAGGATTTGGGACAAACCCACTATTAATCTTTGGCAGTAAGACTGCAAAGAGCAATTTCCCTGGTTTTGCAGCTTCCCGTCTATCATCATGAGGTACTGCCTACATTCACGTTGTTGCAAAAGATAAGTCAGCAGCAGTAAGTCAGTAAAAAGATACATAAGCTCAATGTATTTGATCATTTTTCTGGAGTTAGCAGATGAGTGTGCACGGAACAGACAGAAGAGGGAAAGAATAGCACTAGCCCAGAGAAATTTTCAAAGAAAGGTATCAGAGCATTGCTTCAAAGAAGGATGACACTTTAGCAGCTGCTAAAATGGCAAACAATCTGAAAGCAAATGGCATGTTTTAAATTTTAAGTTGGGTAAAGGTGCACAAGCCGCTGTGGTGTTATCAAGATCATTCTATGCACTGGAATTAAAGTCATGGCTGGAACTCAGTGCTGAGGTGGTTTATTCTTGACCATCAAAGGAACCTAAAACTGGGATGTAGCTTGAATTCAGACATATAAATTTAAGTACGCACCAGGGATCCACACTCTCAATGGAGCCTAGTCAGGATAGTAAATGCAGATTAGAGCATGATTTGTCCTTATGCAGCTGTGGACACGCTGGGTGAAGAATTTGTTTGCCTTATGTTACGGCAGAATAGGTAGCATGTCAAAACAGCATGTTTACTTATCAGAAGGCATCGCTAAACCTACATGACTAAATAATTCCAGGTGCTGTGACGTATCCTGGTCTCCAGATGATAATCCAAAGAGATTTGGATCTCTTGTAAGGCCCATGACACACCTGACAACCCACACACATTTGAAGTGGACCCCCGAGCTCCATGGAATGCAATGACAGCATAAACATAGGGGAAGTTTTAGTTGCCTTTTAATGCCACTTTTGTGGCCTTGATTCATTTTAACTACACTTCAGCTGGCTCTTTGTACACTTTAGGGTATCAGAGGCACTAGGCTGGCACACAGCACAAAGTGCATGTTCTTTACAGAGTCTACAAGAATAGCATCCATAAAAAATGGTAACTTAAGGCTCTTCAAAAAGGAGGGGAAGTATATATATCTTTAATGTTGAGTGATAGAAGTCTGTACATGTTCTTGTATGTGCTTTTGTGAGGCAGCCATATTATCTGGCATTCTTTCTACATGGAACTCATCTTCCTTGGTGTACCTGACAAAGTGAAATACCTTGACAACGGTCAACAAGTGACAGCATGGGATTTCACGCTGGCTGCAAATAAGTATGTGTTTAGACATGGCACCCCAAGCTTCTTTAAATTTAGCAGAGGCAAAAAGCAGCAGAAAAATGAAAACATTCAAAAAAGACAGCAGACACGTTCCTTATCCATATTTGTCACTCTAAAATGACAGAATAGCAAACGAGACACTTGGTAGCACTTTGCTCAACTGGGAAGCCATCCTCTCCTGCTAGGAACTGATGTCAGAGCCACAGGAAACTGGAAGATACACAGAAACAAGACCTGCTGCCCTAGAAATTGTCATATCATAATGAGAATGGCATAATGTATAGATACCTGCAAACACTACAGAGAGCGCCACAGCTAGCTATACAGTCCCTAACCATCCCCTGCACACACTTTAGAGATGAAACTTCTTCTGTAGCACTGGAACAGAGAGAATTAAAAGGCACTGAACCAGGAATTTTGCTTGATGAGGAACCAAAGAAGAAGAGCCACAAGAAGCTCAACAGGCTCATCTCCAAGACACAACAAAACTAGGATGCAAAAAGGGGTGGGCCATAGCAAGACAGATGCATGGCAGAACACCTGAGACTAACGGATTGATGCTGTAACTGAGCACATGGGTTTTTTTAAATTGGGCAACAAAACTGTGATTCTGAAAACCTCTCCTCATCAGCCTACAGGCCTGAGGGCTGCCTAACTTACTCTGATGGCTTGGCTTTTAAAGCTTGCAAGCCATTTGAAGTTCTGTTGCTAGGCATGTAAAGGACTTGCTCTCTACAGGAGTAAGCCATTGGCTTCTAGTTCACATCCTGTATTGACTGATATCTGTAAAGTGGTTAATCCTCCAATTGGTTTGCCTCTGGAGCTCCATCTGTGAAGTGTTTTGCAAGCCTGCCTATAAGACAAGGCCCATTAGAAAATGCAGCAAATTCCATTTCTGTCTGTTAATGTAGAAGAGGCGCATGCATGTAGCCTAAATGGTAGGGAACACAAGAGATCCAATCCCTATTCCAAGGGACACTGGTTCAATGTGTTTCAAAGTTATAGAATTGCATCTCACTGTCACTCTCAATAAGAAAAGTAAAGGAGATGAACACCTCCTATTAGAATAGTATTATTTTTGTATATGCCACTCTCTAAGAGGATGAGAAATATGTATTTCAACCTCCTGCAGACAAGGGATAAATGAGGCTGTGGATCACACATAAACCAGGCATTCCCTTTCCACCTCTTTTAGAGAAGTGGAATGGATGCCACTGGTCAGGATAAGAGCTTGGACTAGATCACAAGTACAGTCCCAATTAAGGCGCTTCAATCAAGACGGGACAGGATATATTCCTGTCCTTATATAGCTTCTTTACTGCAAATCGTAGAAGTTTCTTGCTCCCTGTGTGGGTTTTTATGGATCCTATAACAACAACCCTCAAGAACTTGATGTCCAATAGAGTCTGGATTTCTACTGAGGTATTTATACAGATTAACTACAGGTGGTATTATTAACATACAGGTGGTATCCATACAGATTAACTTTTGCCTAATGATGCCTTCCTAAACTGTCTCCATAATCAATAGATTTGACAGCTATTCAGAGTAGGATGTTAATTTAGATGATTGTCACATACGGCACCACTGAGGGCCAACAGCTTACTTCTAAAGAATTTGCAAAAGGTAACTCATTATGGCAGGGCTACTGCCGGGGACGTGACAGTCGTAGGGGTCTGAAACTTCAAAAGTATTAAGGACCTCCACTATGGGAGGAATGCGGGCTCTTTGGGCTAAAGATAAATTCCGGCGAGTGCTGGCACATACTGCCAGCTAGTTTAAATGACAGAATTTGCTACATCTACTTTTTTTAAGCCAAACCTTAAATGGCATAAATAAAACCAGAAACAACCAGTGGCTGAGTTGGAAATTTAACCCAGATTACTCACCTATCAGATCAGCAACTTTCTCCACCATTATGTAAGCGCTTTGATGAAAATGATGTACTACAGCTACATACTTCACTACAAAGCACTTCCTTTGGACTGGAAAGTCTTGGGAAAAGCATAAAAGGTGTCTAACAAAAGAGTTCAACAAATTGATTTTTCAAATTTATCATATCTCTGAGATATATTTTCCAAATTTTCCAGAATTTTTACTATTCTTGCGCAATGTGTTTCATCACATGTATATTCTCTTTAGTCAGAGAAAAGAAAAACAGCTGCAGAGTGCATTTAGCATCTTTCTGCAGCAAACGTTACGCTGCTCAGCCAAGGACAGGTTGGCCTGAAGTACTTGTAATGCTGTTGTGATAATAGATGAATGCTCACCTAAATATCAATAGCACAACCTTAACCAGCCCCCATCACACAATCACACAGACAAAAGCATTGCAGCTCTATGTATGTAGCTGTTTATGCTGTTGATGCACAAGCGGTTTTTACTGTAGCAATGAAATAAAGGGTCACCTCTTACATGCCTCTTTGATACTGCAGGAGAGGATTATGGTATTTACTTACTGCCAAGTGAATTCTTTATTGAAAATTTTTTTAGTGCACAAAGAAGCTAAGAGAACTGTATCACTTTCTAGCATCTCTTTTACTAGCCTAGTAAAATTCTACAACTAATCCACAAGACTGTAGTACAAGCTGGTACATTACATGCCTTATTTGATTGACCCCATTTGCCTATATACTATGGCATCAAAATAGTTTTACAGTGAAAAGGCCCAAAAGCAAGCACAGGTGCCCAGGAACACAAACAGGACAACTAGCCTTAGGCATACCCATTCTGAGGGTTTAAAGAGGACCTTGACTCATCAAACTGTAGCACACTCTGCAGATATAGGAGTAAGTCTGCAGTCTCAGCCCTTGCCGTATGCATCCTGAGAAGGATAATGAGGGCTGGTTTTCACCAGCTGCTAAATGACACACATGTACATTGAAGAAAAATATATACTCAGTTTCTAAAATTTAGAAAAAATATGTAAACTGTTTTATGGGGGTTTTTATATTTGTCAGAAGCTGTAGGTTTGTTTATCTCACACTACAGAGTATTGATTTGATGAGTGGCATTTTAGAAATAGCAACTGATATTTGAAAATAACATTAATAACTTCAGAGAAACTAAGGAATGTAACAGGCAATGCATTTGGGAAGGTTAAGCTAGGTTAGTAACTTAGCAAGAGAGAGATGCAGTAAAATACTTTCTTTCAAACAAATATTTGTTTTTAAGCATGGCAAGATACTAGTAAGAATGGCTTTGAACAATGCTTTACTGGCTGGACTCTTCAGAATGGGACATGGCTTACGTACATCCATTCCCAGAGCTGACATTTCAGTACAGCTAAGGATAGATGTGTTGTAACATTCTCAGAACTGGCAGTTGTAAGAAAAAAAAGATTCACTTTGAAAAAGAAAAAAGAACTGCTCATATCATTGCCAGAACACAAACAGAATTAAATGATGTAGTTGGAGCTTCACCACTTCGATGAAGTGATTTGATAACATTTAAAACTTTTGTGAATTCCAGCAAAAAATTTGTACTTTCCATCTATTTCAGCCTTAGCGTTGGCAGAAAAGTTTCAGAGCATTATTATAACACTGAATAAACTGGTAACTGCAGTATTATTGCTATTCAGAAAGGAAAAATTAGAACACTTTGAACTTGCTACAAAACACTGAATGGACTCTGCTTGTAAGTAGCAGCCCAACTGGGACAGAGAAAGCAGAAATATATTTTAGAAAATTACAGAAGAAACTTGTAATTATCAGCAGATAATGCAACTTTACAGAGTCATCATTTTTTACTCATTAAACTTCCCTGAACCATTGATAAACCTTTTTTTTTTTATAGTAAAATAATGAAATGCTGGAAAACTGCAAACATGTCATAAGTTAACCAATTGGAACAAAGAAATGGTGGCACAGAATCTCTGCTGACAGATTCTCATCAATCATAACTGAAAAGAATCTGAACTGGCTCTGAAAAAAAATTGCAAGCCCATAATGTAAAATAAAATCAAATTTTCTTACAAGTTTAATTTCTTTTTAATAATTTACTATAAACAAAGTTGATGTTTCTGCTTATTTAATGGCAACGTTTTAAGGCTTTATAAAGACTAACATTAGTTTGAATTTTCAAAGGTCTGCTGTAGTAACTGCGTGAAGCAAGCACCATGTGCCTTCTTTCAATACTTTATTTTCAGGGACTACTGATACCCTGCAGCTGAATGACAAGCAGCCAAAGGACTGTCCATTCAGCATGAACCAGGGGGCTTTTAATGTTTTACTGAATACTAGAAGACATCGCAAAACCCTCCACATTTGTGACTGGAATGAGGTAAGGTGCTTCTCTACAGCAAACACAGGACCATTAGCTGAACCTTTTAGATGGAGTCTGAATTTCAGAAGTAATTGGTCTGCATATGAATGCCTATTTTAAAAGCGGTGAAGACTGACATATGATTCACCTTACAATTTGCATTGAAGTACATGAACATGTTGTGAAGGAGTGTAATTGCTGCTAAATAGGCTAAAATGGGTTTGTTTTGTTGGCTTGGGGTTTTTTTTTTACTACATCAGTACAGTGTGGTAAATTTTAATTTTGACATTTCTGTTTCCAGAGTTTTGCTGCAGAGATATGTCAGAGTATCTGAAGCAGAGGAGACATCTTTTATAGGCTAGAAGGTGATTTCCCTGACACACAGGCTTTAAATGACAATTTCAAATCCATTCACATTGCCTTTTAAGTAAGATATGAAGACACTCAACTTGGCTTGTGTGCTTGCACTGCCAGGGCTCATGGTACCTCTGTCTCCTTCTTCAAAATTATCAGGAGTAAAAAATGGTCAGGAGTATTTTATAATGATTATAAAATGTCAGGTTGTCAGAATCCGCAGTCACTTGAGAGAACATATTGCTTTTAATAGAAATTAAAAATCTGAAAATATGAATGCATTTACAAAATGCAAAAACCTTGCCAGTTCGCAAATGGAAAATAATCTTTTGGTTTGATTTAAAAATGAAGGCATTTATACCTAGAAATTTTTACCTTGATTTCACACAATCACAGACTGCTTTGGGTTGGAGGAGACCTTAAAGGTCATCTAGCTCCAACCTCCTCTTTTAACCTGTTACTACAATCATTCCAGCTTTCTTTCCAAATCTGCATACCATAAGCATTTTCATTATTTTCATTTCTTTGGCTGGTTTGGGACACAACATCCTTCTAACCTGCAAAAATTCTTGGGAGACTCAAAAAATGTTTTACGTCCAAATCACTTTGCATTGATATTTACTGTGCAAGTTTTTTCTTTCGGAAAAATGTCCTTCTACCTTAAACTACAACACCAAATAAGGTCAGATATTCCTTTAGAGAATTCAGACTTTAACTGCAGATATGAAAATGTTCACCTTTCAACAGCAAGGCAATTTAAGGCTTAGTTACATCTGAACAGTACCAAAATCAATTTCCACCTTTCCATTTTCTATTTAAATATTACTTTTTCATGAGAAATTACTCATGTTTTCTCATGAACCAAGTCCACAGTATATAAGCAAAGTTGTGAGAGAATGATTGTGTAGGTCCTGTAATGACTATTTTAAAATAGTCTGAACAAATCTGGGACTTTGTGCCACAACTGTTCAAATTGTAAAAAATACTGCAGAAGTGTCAAGGTTGTAGAACACATTATTCAACTGAATTGATTTTTTTTTATAAGTGTTTATTTGGATTATTCTCTATAAAGACAGTAATGTTTGAAAGGAATGAGTCAGGGTTAAGACCAGTCAGTGATACCATCTGAGACTGAATGGATGGATGGTCAGGCATAGCCCTGCTACTTGAATGAGTAGAAAGGAGATTGGACTTCATGGAAGTTTGAGGATAAAATGAAAATTTCTTAAGTATTAGATTATTGACAGATCCATCAAACAAGCAATTAGTAATAATTGAACAAAGCAGATAAAATCACTCAAGGGATGAACTTATCCAACCCCCCCATGCTAAACAGCACTAACTGGCATTAAATCAGATGGCTCAAGGCCTCATTTATGCTGAAAGATTGTTTATTTAGTTAAACTTAATATGTAAATCTAAATATTTTATCAAAAGCAAAGTTAATATTGCTTAAATAGCTGAACAAAATTTAAAATGCCACAAGGGAGTGAGTGCACCTCACAATTGACTGTTCCAGATTTCTAGTTCAAGTGGTCTCTTTTGATTATGCCAAGTCATCATCCATTTAACACAGTGCTAAAGTACTCAAATATCTGGCACAGAATACTTCTGCAAACAGCCAAGCTTTTCTTCTTCCTATTCCATCATTAGAGTTCAATAAAATAATACATATGCTGCTATATATCTCCCTGAACAGTTTGAAGAAGGAAGACAGCACTTAACTTTAAACTCTGTATCATTATGTAATTTAGTATTTATTAAATATCCTCCAACACATAAGACAAATGTAAGGATTTTATATTAGTATAAATGATACAAAATTTAACCATACAGACAGGCATATATTGCTTATGTGGCATATATTGCTTATGCAGAATATAAGTTAATTTTTTTTGACACTGAGAGACAAGACGAGTTAAAATGCTAAAAGTAAAGTGAAATTAAAATATAAACTCTTTTTCCTATGGGATCTTTGTGCTATATAGAGGCAAAGCCTAAAGTAAAGTGGAGCAAAGGCCCTTGAAAAACCACTGCTCAGTTGCTTCTTCATGAACACTAATGGCTCTCATGCCTACTCCAATGTCTGCTGAGATCCCTCAGCAAGTCAAGTTGTTAAATGCTGACTTTGACAAGGGCCACAGGGAGAACATCAGTCACCCAAACTAGAGAAAATCATATGTGATAGGGGAAGCAAAATATTAAAAATACTTAAAAGAATGGAGAAAGGTAGAAGAACTGGAAAATTGGACAGGCAAAGTTAATGGAAGGGAAATGACAAGATGAATATACGCACAAATGCAGAAAGACATCTAAAATACTTGAAAAGGAAGGAAGGTCAGACCCCGCAATGGGACAGATGTGATCACAATCCTCAAGTGTTTTTAGGAAAAGTATTTAGACTCAGCTGCACTTTGTTGTTTCTTTAGCAAAGACTCAGCTGTGGAGGACCTCAGCACTGCAGAGCAAGTCTCACCGCAAGAGGAAAAACAGGGAGATGCTTCCTTCCTTGAAAAGCCTTCACTTAAAATCTTAATTTCAAACAAAGAAATAGCTCAAAGCTCTCTATATTGCCTTTTTAATACTAATTAATGCTTACAGACGCTTTGCTGTATTAGGGTGCATGCAGATAAAAGAAGACTGAAACTGCAAATTGTTTAAAGAATTTAGAGCATATACCAGTGTGCAATGGCACAAATAACTGCACAGGGGTCTTATGAAGACTGGAAATGGCATTACCATGTCAGCCTCACTAGGCTTTTGAAGGAAACGTGTTGGCAGAAGCAATAATTCAGCCAAAAAAACCCAAGAGTTTACTCAGATGGAGAATGGATGCTAGAATTCGATACAGCCACAAATGAGCCCTAAATAAGAAGCTTCTGAATCACTTTCTCTACAAATGGTTTGTTCTAAAACGCTATCCAACTTCTACAGTCTGTACACACATAACCAACACTCTGAATCAGGAAACTCTTGCGTAAGAAAAAGTTATTTTTTAAAGCTCCGTCCAGGTGCTAAAGAACACAAAATATCTTTCTGTTCTGTATGTTTGTTTTTGTATCTGCTAAAGATGACTGGTGTGTCTCAGTCTTGCTGCAGCCTACAAAGCCAGACTGAGATATAAAAATTGTCGGAGTTGTGAAGAAAAAATGATCTACCATGCTTACAGGTACCTTTGAGAAGAATGGAAGGCAAATGCAGCATGACAACTCAGAAGCTGGTCTGAGGCTTTGGTTGGCTTCTCTCATAATGTAGTAACAGCACCAGATTGCAGAGCAGATGGAAAAGAACTAGACTTCAAGCAACGTACGAATTAACAAATCGAGGAGATGATTGCTTTTTTACTATACTACTTGAAAATGGTATATAAAGAACAACTGGGTCTAGGGCCAGTCATCTGACAAGAGCTGGCATAAAATCACATCGGAGAACTTCGCATGGAAAATGCAGGGAAGAACACAGCCTGCTCTTCCAATTCTTGGCAGACAAAGAAAACACCTTTATTGTGACTACTTGACCATCCAATGGCTGATATCATCTGAAAGAGTTCAACACTGGATATGCTACAAATTATCTCTGTATTACCCTGACTACTATATTTCCTGGTCCTCACACTGTTCAGATAAATGTATCATTGAAACAAAGGGGGAAAATTATCAGAAGTTGCTTGAGGATTTTATCCTGAAATTGACATAACTATATTGCAGACTGTCCATTTTACAATACAGTTTCCTTTTAATGACTTGAAAATGAGTTATCAGAAGACAGACGCATCACCCCCCACAAGCGTCTGCTCAGGCACTATCGCTTTTAGTACAGTGTTAAGATACATGGAGAAAAAACACAAATTGTGGTGTGAACTTCATCCTCAGGAAGAATATTCTCCTATTTTTTCTCAAGTAAAGGACTAGCACATCATCAAACATTGGAGAGAGAAATGCATGCACTGCATTTTTGATACCCAGTCACTAAACTTTCATGCATTTGATGGTTGTGACTATTTTTTAAGGTCAGTTACAATACTGGGTTTCATCTCAACTACAGACTTTAAAAAAAAGTCTCAATTTCAGCTAGTAATCCTAGGATCACCCAGAAGAGGCCATTTCCCTGCACAATCAATGTGGGAAAATGATGTAATTCATCCGACTTATCTTAAACATCTGCATTGGTTCTGGCTGGGATGGAGTTAATTTTCTTTACAGCAGCTGGTATGGCGCTGTTTTATAGATATGTGACCAAAATGGTGTTGATAACACACTAATGCTGCGTACCAAGGTTAACTTGCAAGAACATCTCTGAATCAGATGAATCACCTTCTGCAGATTTCAGTTCAGTTCAATGTAAAAGTAGTTGGTTAACAACTTTAAAGTGTCATTAATAATCATACCTTGACATCTTTACATTGGATGCATGCAAACCTTCAGGAACAATGCCAACATATTTTGCAGTAAGTAGTTTCTTAGTTTACTTATTGATTATGCAGGAGACTTTGTAATTAAATTCTGATATTCTACATTGATGAATGGAAGAAATAGAAGGATGCTGGATGGCTCTGCAGGGCAATTATAAACCCCTCTCTCTGCTCAGAAGCAGACAAGACAGAATGTAATTCTTCAATTAAAAACACATTTTAAGATTTGTACAACAATATTTTGTTTAGTAAAGAAGAAGATAAAGAAAATAAACAGCTCTTTAAAGCAGTAGTGGAAATACCACTATGAGGTAGAAGGCAGTAAAATACTGTGAGACCTAATCAATAGAAACTACCGGCTAGAGGTAGAGTATGATTAAATTATCGTATTTCAGGACTTCCAATTTCCATTTGCAATTAAAATTTAAATACATCTTTCTTCAAAGTTTTGTTATTTATCAACATAAATATTTCACTAGCTATATGTCAGATATAATGACTTTTTTGTGTGTTTTTTTTCAAACGCCTTTTACAAATGCTCGTATGTGAACAAAAAAGATATTCGTATCTGAAGACAGGTCACAGCATCAAATCAGACATAATACTGCATGTCACCTTTTGATATAGGTATTTGTTCCAGCTGGGATGGACTTAACTTTCTTTATAGCAGCCCATCTATCGCTGTGCTCTGCCCTTGTAGCTACACTGGTGTTGATAAGACACCAAAGTTTTGGCTATGGCTGAGCAGTGCCATCACAGCATCAGGGCTGTCTCTCCAAGTCACCACTCAAGAGGGGAGTAGGCTGGAGATGGGAAAGAGGCTGGGAGGGGACACAGCCAGGACACCTGATCTGAAATGACCCAAGGGACATTCCATACTATATGGCATTATAGTAGGCAGTAAAAGTGGAGGGGGAAGAAAGAGGGAGGGACATTTGTGGTTACAGTGCTCACCTTCTGAAGCAACTGCTATCCGTATGGAGGTCCTGCTTCCAGGAGGCTGCTGGACATCTGCCTGCTGGTGGGAAGTAGTGGATAAATTTCCTCTTTTTTGCTTCCCTTCCACATGTGGCTTTTCCTTTAAGTTCTGACTAAGCTGACTTTACCTCAACCCACAAGCTTGCCAACTTATTTTCTTCCCCTGTCCTGCTGAGGAGGGAGGGTGAGTGACTGCTAGGGGTCTGGTAGTCAGCCAAGGGTCAATCCTCCACAATGTCTTATGTTCATGCTGACTTTCTGTCCTGGGTTCAGCAGCAGCAGTCATTTTTCTCCTTCTTAGTAGCTGGTGCAGTGCTGTGTTTCTGGTTTTGGT